>WTSP01027312.1:0-51356 GCA_025331215.1 Actenoides lindsayi | reverse complement strand
AACCCTGCCGTTTTTTTTTTTATGAAGAAAAAAACATCTTTTTTGTTAGAAAAAGGGACAAACCCAAAAGAAAAATCTCTCTTCCCCCCCCCCCCCCCCCCCCCCCCCGATTCACTTACCTATACACCCTGTTATTAAAATACAAATATTACAGAAGAAAATAACCCTGACAGCATAAAAGTGTAATCTAATTTCATTAAACTTTAAATAGATATAATATTACTTCAGGAGAGACTGGGAGTAAGCAAACAAATACATTAATCTGCTGTGTCAACAGTGTTCATTTCCTAAACCTTTGCAAAGTCATCATTCTGCTAGGAGATTCTGATGTGCTGGGATTTAACAGCTACCGCTCATATCAAAAATATACTTTAGTACTTTGAAAATATACCTTAATCTTTCACTGCACTGACTTCTAACACAGAATGAAGGGATATATCAATTACTGCATGTTTTTTGTTGCTTAGAGCTTGCACAGTCCTGCTGGCTTTAGGCAGGCAGAAATCCCTGTTTTCAGTGATTCAGAAGAAAAGTCAAGGAAAGCATTCACAGAAGTAAAAAGTTCTGAAGGAAAAATTATCAATAATAATAAGTTAAAAGTAGAGCAAGCTAGAGTACAATCCTTTTTAAATTTTTCAAGTTTAAAATACTTCTTAATTAGAAAAGACAAAAAACAAATGAAAGCCCCAACAACAACAATAACAAACACCAAGCAAAATAGTTAAATTTAAAATCCCTTTTTACCCCCCTTACGTTTTTTTCTCTGTTGTTTTTCTCCCTTACACTTTAAATGCTCGTGTCCCATGGTTAAATCTTTACCAGTATCAAAAGTTTTCCAAAGCGATTTTCAGAAAACAGGATGCTACAACAAGAGTGAGGACTGCTACAAAATGTGTTGATTTATTAGAGTGAATAAGAAAATTACTATGTATGGTATCTACTTTAAGGGTACTCTGGAAACAGTTTCTAGTTGCTGTTTCTTAGGAGTTCAAAAAAGATAATAGTTGCACTGTCTGAAAAGAAAATTTAAGGCTCTATTTTAAAAACATGACTTGGTAGAAAATCTCCCACGTTTTCTCTGTTCTTCAGTCACACTGGACAGAGTCAGTTCCCTGTCTATCCTGAGTAGAAACGATATATGCCCAGTGGTGGATCTTATTATTGGGATTTGTAGTTTAGCACTGATGAAATTGGGTATGACTGGCTTATAAAGAGAGTACAAAACCTGAAGAAAGATTTATTGTTGGCTACATTTAGGTTGTGCTCTGAATTGAACCTGAATTTTTATGCCATAAAGCCAGGTTTTATGTGAGGCTTAAAGGTGACTGGGAGATGTTACAACAGATTTTGTACTTGCCTTTCTAAGTAGTTCTAGAAAGTATTTTTCTTCTCTTTTAATATGTAAAAAGTGCAGGTAGCAATGCAGAGAATAATGATAAAAATAATTCTGATGAAGCATAGACAGCAATTATTATGAAGTGGAGAGGTTTCATGAGGAAATTCAAAACATGTTTTTTGAAAATGCAGGTGGATTTTTCATACATTTTCCTTTATAAGGGTCATAGCATGTAGTAAATCTCCACAAATGTAACATTTTTCTCATGAAGCCCTGATACTATAGATTATCCAGAAACTAGCCCCAACCTCATGAAGAGATTTGGAAGTATGCATGCAACGCAGTTTGGAATTGCTATCGAACCAGTTTGTATTTCTTCTGTTTGTCTTACTATATGGGAGTAGACTGATGCAAAGTAGGGCGTGATTTGGTTCCTCTGTGATTTTTGCTACCGTTCTTTTTCCTTTTGTTTTCGTAATCAATGCACCATGCATTTTGCTAGGGAACAACCCAAGGTCTTGGCAAAAAAAAAAAAAACAAAACAACAAAAGAAAACAGTTGTGTGTTTCTTTTTGCTACAAAATCTTGGATGAAATATGGTTATTTTCCTGTCAGACTAGAGCTTCTGATCAAAGGGTGCAGCTTTCACAGTTTAATATGCATGGTGTCATAATATATGTAGTATGTGTGAAGTCACTGACCTTAAAATTATAAGCAAAAAATATATGCTCATATGCATTTTATAGATGATGAAGAGAGCAACAGAGCTTGAATTGACTGCATTTTTCCAGTTTGTTGCTACTTCTGACTGTATTTTCTCAAGTGTGTTGAAGTTATTGGAAATAATCTGTAGATAATTTTTTAGAAAGGAGCTATAGACTTTTCCTGTCAGTCTGAGAAACACCTTTTTTAGTCTAGAGACTACAATATAAATGCAATAATAATCATAATAAAAAAAGTAGTTGTATTTTGAGTCACAAGTGTGAAAGTCGTAGGTAGCGTACTTGTATATATTAACACTTTCTAGTTCAAAACCAGATAAAAAGGGAAATCAGAGTGCAGATGGATAACGCAGCATATACACTGTGGCAGGCAGTTACTGCCTTTTAAAACCATTTACCTTCTGTTGTAACAGAAAGCACAATTACTTTGTTTCTTATGCCTTTCCTTGACAAAAGTATAGTGTGCTTTTACAGAGATGTAAAGCATCTTTGCAATGCTTTTAAAACTACTTCCCTGTAACTTCTTATCCTTCTGGCCTTATACAATGTCATTTTAAGACGCCAGAAGTGAGGATAGTCATCAGTTACTCTGCTGTCTAAAGCTGCTGCATGTTAAAAGACACCAGTTCTAACAGCAACATGACGATCTTTAACATTTGTTTAAAAAAATCAAGCAATAAAGCATAAAATTTATAACCTTCTTCTTTGCTCCTTTTGCAGTGACCACTACTTCTGATAAACTAAAACCCTGAATGAATACTTTGTTTATATTATTAATATTTCCAGGAAGCACTTTGCTGCAAAGTTTGAAAAAAGATTTAAAAGACTGCTTGGTTTTGTCTTCAATAGTCTAATGTTCATTCTGGGATTTATGCTTATGTTACTAAGAATACTTACTATATATTCCTGCTAGAATATTTATGTTGTTTTCCTGAAGAATATCTTTAAAGACAAAGAAGGATAGTGTAAACCATAGCTGTTTTACTGTGCAATTTAAACACAGAAATGTTGATTTGCCACTGCCTTGCGTATCGTGTCATCTGTACTGGGCAAAGTGGCTTTGAAATGTTACCAAATGAAAATGGTCATGCCTAAAGTCCGGACTGTATAGTTATAAATGATACTATAGGGCTCTAGAGAATCAAACCCAGCATTTAAAATGTTGAGTAGTACTGATTTCCCTTGGCTTTATCACTGTGTGTAGAGATAAATCATTCTGCCAGCTCCAGTTGGAGAGTGCTAAAGAGGTTCCTTAATAAATAGATGGCTCTAACTAGAGCTGGTTTAATTATTCATTGACAGCAATTTATGTGTGAGAATCATAGCCCTTTACTTGGTTCACAAATTACCCCCTAGTTACTTGGAGTAATTTTTTGTTGTTGTAATCAACCCATAAATAGGTCATGATTTTGATTAGTTTGTTGCTGATATTTGCTCATATACTTTCTTCATATTTTAGATAGCGTGTTCATGAATTGCCTGCTGCAAATATATGGCATTTGTATTCTGTTCTCTCATGGGTCAAATTTAAGTAGGAGAAACCCTTTTTTTTTCTGTTCACAAATTATCATTATGTCTCTATAATTGCCCAGCTCTATCAGATAAAGACTATAAATAAGTGTCCAAAGAACATACGGCGTGTGCATTTCTGTGCCACCACTGGAAGTCAGAATTGCTGCAAGACGCAGCTTCTGACTGAAGAGCAGCTGGCTCTGCTTGCATGGCAGCAAGACTAATGCGTGGGCCAGGGAGGGAAAGACTGTGAATAGCTGAAGACAAAGTCTCAATCTTCCATTAAAAAGAGATCAGCTCCACTTTAACACAGTGATTCTGAACTTTTGAATCCTGTTTGACTATCTTATAAACTTGGAATGGCCAAATAGATTGTCTTTCTATCATTCTAGTTTTTTTAGGACTGCTACCTCTTCTTCCTGGCAGGGAAACTAGACTTAATAAACCTGACATTATTATCTAATTTTAATGCACAGAATGTGAAGCCGCAAGTGAAAGAGGCGTATTACATGGTACTACTCCATGTTGTCTTGCTGTCTTCAAAGCTATGTTGCCTATTAGCATCTAAGCCTATGTAGAAATCTTGTTTTGCCCCAGTAGCGTTCAGTGCCAGTCAACAGGCTTGGTCCTAATTTTTAAAACAGCTATTGGAATTAGCCTGATCTTGGGGCAAAGTCTGACTTTTGAACCAACTTCATGAGTACATAGTGTTCAGGACTCTTCCTGATATGTGGGGAGGAAGACCTCGCTTGGAAGGGACTTGGCTGTATCACAACTTTTCAGAAAGTGTTAGGTAACTTGGCACATTGCTGAGCATTGTGAACATCTTTAGAATATTCCACAAGGCCTTTTATACTGTTTAACAGTCTTTCAATTAGGGTGGACATGCATAACTGTGACTAAATGAACACCTGCCAAAGAAGAAAGTGAGATAGTTAAATGACAGGGAGGAAAAAAGTTAAAACACTATATGAAACTCTTCTTTGACACTAAAAAACCAAAACAAACCAACCAAACAAAAAACCCTACAAAAATAATAAAAAATACAAGTTGGGTCATGAGCATTATGATGATATTATATATAAGATACTCAGTGTGAGCTGTCAGTAAAGCAATCACTAAATCGGGTATTTTACTGGACTCTTGCTTTTGTTAACATTTATGAGCTTCTTCATTGTGCAGCCTTTTTCCTAGTAAACCTCAATAAATCCAGATGTTTACAACTAAGCAAATACAAGCAGTGTTAGTAATCAATGGGGTTTTCCCCAATTGTATTTGTGGATTTTTTTTTTCCCTTGTGTTTGCTCACACATAGGTAATATGACTTATGTCATAGGATGTGGCAAATCTTCATAAGCTAAAGAATTTTTCAATTCACATATGCCTTATTTACTTTGTTCTGTGACTTGTAAGAGTTATCAAAATCTGAAGATATTATTCCAGAAACTGTGGCCTTTTGTGTGAAGAGTCCTTTAACCTGCAGACAGATTCATAAAAAGACAGATTAGGTTCCATATACATTTTACTGTATCAAGTCACAGTGTAAGAGTCATAATATTTGGAACAGAGACTCACTTGTCTACAGATGCATTCATCTAGTTTTAATATATTTGTATTTCTTATTTGGTCCTAAAACTGCACACCTTCAGGAAGAACAGGTATGACCACAACCAACATAGTAGTTAGATCACTTGCCTAGGAAATAAGAGTTGATTTTTAACTAACAAGCTATGTGAGAGATTTCCTGATAATTGCCAGATGTCCTGACTCTTAGGCTATTATATAAAGAATATAATGTAATACAACTACATATATATATACACACTATGGCTATTACTGCTTTAATATCCTAGAGCAGTGAGAGGTTTTTAGGTTCATGACTCTAATCCAAATTTTGCTCTGTCTCTTGTCCATTTACTTCCCAATTTACTTCAGATTAGAAAGAAATCAGCATCATTCTTTCCTTCTGTATTTCTGAACAAAAGCTGTGCTTTATGCTGAAATCGCTGCTGAAGTTCCGTGCACATCATACTGTATTTGTACTGGATGTGTGTACTGGATTTGGCTCATGTAGAATCTGAGACCCAGGGGCATGTACTGTGCAAACTGCAATTGAGTTGGAGTAGAGGATAGGCCCTGAAACATTCTAGTCAGGCAGTGATGCTTCTGGATCCCTGCAGTAGTCAGTTGTGTTTCTGACATTTCCAATGAAAATAGCCACATATGACTATGAAATAGCCACATGTGAAATCAGGCAAGGCATATTGTGGGTTATTATCTCAGAAGTAGTTTTCTCCACTTGTGCACATAAGTGCCTCTTTGATTTGGGCACTGTAAGATTTATTCTATGGGAAAACACAATCATATTCATAGAATGCGTTAGGTAGTACAAGGTATTTATTATTGTGCTGGCAAAATGGAAGGCAATAAAAATAATAGGAGCAATAAGCACTCCTTGTCCAGTCAGATCCAATCACAGTTAATAGGCCTCAACTTTGGGAAGCTGGCAGGGATCCAGAGCCTCTTTTTGATAATAATTTTATCCTCTGTGTACGGTGTGGCTTTCTTCACTGCTGCTCTGTGTCAGGAAAGCAAGCCATAAATCATAAGAACCATTTCATGTTGTGATTACTATCTATGTTTATTATCTACTCTACTACTTTAGTTAGAGATTACACATTTCTTTAGAAGCAGAAGTCCAGTCCTGGCTACTGATTAAACATTTTAGTAGGTCTCTCCAAAATGGGAATCTTTTCTTTTCCTGAGAAGAAGTTTCTGGGAAATTAATACAGACCTGTTTGTTTGTTTGTTTGTTTCATTGTGAATTGTCTTACCCAGTAACAACCTTACAGTTTATTCTCTTTCTCTTTTCAGAATCTAGGATATCAAAATTGTGCATCTTTTGAGAGGTGTAATGTTTCCCATACAAAACCATAAGAATAACCTTGTATCTTCTTTGCCTCAGGGCTTCAAGTTTTGTGTATGTGTGATTGTTAGTACAGTAAGAGCTGTATGTTGCTACAAGAGTGTATGTAATTACAGTATATTGCCAGGTGGGAATTCTCTAGAATAGGTGTTACTCACATGTAGCTCTTGATACTGGATCTGTTTTGTTATCTGTTTTGAGACTGTCCTGACAGAGTAGAATCTTTTCACATTTGGGAATAAAAGTGTGTTGCCAGTCACACTCTTCTCAACTACCTGTGTCTGAAATGCAGCTTAATTTGTCCTAGTTTATGTCTGGAAGTACAAACTGGATAACTTACTTTAATTAAAACCTTAAGTACATCCCTAAACTATAATACATAATTTTTTCTTATGACAATGTGTTGACTTAAAATGAGAATTCATATCCAATGGACCAAAATGTTTGAGACTTCTGAAGACGTCTGTTGGGATTCCTGGTAAAGGTAGCACATGCTCACAGGTTAATGTGCATATTGGCAGGATCTGTTTGATTTAAATAAAGTAACTTTCTGTTCCCCAACCCATTAAAACATCATCTAAAGATTATATGCTGTAATTTTAGCCATATCCTCTCTGCTTGAACAGCATTTCTTATACCAATGTTAACATCTAAAGTATTGTTATGTGTTTGAATTCTCACATTTTAATATAACTTTCTGAAGGGGATATAGATGGTGATACTTGGTATGGGGACATGATCAAGTAGCTGTACCTTGAGTAAATCTGTGACACTTCCATGGGATTATTCTCTGCAGTGAGCACACCAACATGAGAGAGAAAAGTCAGTCTGTTGATAGTGATCTGGATGATAGCAGCACTCATATGGGGTATGTAGAGCTGAGGTTTAATTCCTATTGGACTCCAGAGTTCACAGTCATTTCTTCCACATCCTTGTTGAATGCTTGGTCCAGGAGAGGTGGGATTGCTGGGGGCATGGAGGAGCCCTCTAGAATCATCTCACTGTCAGTGTTTTAATCTGCATGCAGAGCATACAGTTCATCTGGCCTGCAGATGCAAGAGCACAGCAGCTCACAAAACAAGTAGGTAGAAAATTCAGCTAGAGAGGTAATGTCTTGCTCCCTGCTGCAAGGACTATTAAAATATTTTTCCAAATGCCTTTTTAATTAAGCAGTAAGTTTTCTGAAATACCCTAAGGACGTGGAAGGCACCTATTGCTTGCAGAGTGGAAAATCACATCTGCAGCTGAGACTTTTCTGTCTCCTATACATCAAGGGATAATAAGGTAACTGCCTGTCACCAGTTTTGAATTTGACATCAAATCAAGTCAGTGTGCAAGAAAACAGCATAATAAAGAAGTTTAAATCTTTAGTAGGGGAAGGTTAAATTATCTACACCAAGATATTGTTATAGTTACATAAAACAGTTTTACAAACAGTAAAGTTTCAAGAGTTGGCTAGTTTTTTTCACTTTAGACGGTATTACTGTTCTGAATACCAGTATCACACATGAAGAGAGAGAAAACTGGCAATTGAACCCACATCTGACAAGTCTCCAAATTGATTCATAAGAGGATTTCTGTATTAAAGCTTGAATCATTGAAAACTAATTAAATGAGATTGCAAACAAAACATCGTTAAAAGATACCACTTCATAAGGTGTTAAAATAGCTAATGCTTTGTGTCATTTAAATAAAAGTAATGTACCACTGAAACTTTAATAAGTGGGGTATTATTGACTATAGCCTGTTAAGGAACTATAGTTGCTATAGCTTTTGCTTATAGATAATTCTAAAGATACATATTATTTCTAAACTAAGTGCATGAACTGTTATGGATAGATTCATCTCCTCCAAATCAGACAAAATTTTATGAACTTGTATCTTCTCTCAGTCACATCTGTGACAAACTGAAAATCTCTTATTTATAAGATTGAAAACAGTAAATAAAGGTTTGTCAGTGAGCATGACTCATGAAAAATACATACAATTTTGATATTATTGAAATCACTTTATTTCTTTTGTCAGGAAGGAAAAAACATCTGGTTTAAATCTAGGGAGGGTAAAAATTTGCCACATGCAAACTTCAATCTAACAAGCTGAGAAAAAGGATTGATTTCGTTTGATTTTCTTTCTGAAGGAAACAGACTTGATGTGGAGGCTGACACATAATTCAGCAGGTGTTTTGTTTTTTTTTATTTAGCATAAGTTTCTGCTTAAAATTATAGAAAAGGCCAAAGTGAAAGACAAAAAAAGAGATTTCAGTTTTAGGAGTCAGCAGCTTCAAGTTTGCACACAGTCTTAAAAAAAGGCAAGATGTTTTGGTTTAGCTGCTAGTTGCTTTACATTTTAGTCTCAAATAATATGAATTTCCCTTTAGGACTTGAATTCTCTATTTCAAAGATTTTTTTAATGAGTCTGACTGGAGCTGGATTTGAATTCTAATTCAAGGCATGAAAAGGCATCTGAGGGATGGTACACAAATTTTCGAAAGTACAATACTTCCTTGATTCATAGAAGACCCTGCTAGTGGAAACCTTAATTGTACCAATTTATAATGTGTTGTACATTTAGGAGCAGTAGGTATTTTCTGTATTAAAGCAGGTATTTGACTCTCTGTGTGGTTGTTACTGGAAGAAGCCTTTGCTGATCCTTGTTGCTTTTGAGACATAACACACAGGAATTGAATCTACGGAGAATAGAAGTGTTCTGAAGAATGCAATATGTTTAAAAAGCTTTTTCTGGAAAACAGTAGAGGATTGATTTCCATTGATAGATACATTCTAAGATTCTGAATTGTCTGAAAATGGAATTATTACTTTTTTAAATACTTATTTACTTGGGGGAGGGGGGCTGGTGGGGGGTGTGACTTTATTCCCAAATAATCTTTGGGCTGTGTTTGACATTAATTTGAATGTTCTTCCTCTCCTACCATGACTAAACATACTAGCAGACCAACAATGATCAATTTTTGTTCCTTTCCTAAAAGATTTAGATGTAAAATTCTGTGGTATTATATGTCCAAAGATTCTATTATTATTGTTACTCTCTAGAACAGCAGAAATACATAAATAAGCTCTGAAATCCAAAGCTTGCCAAAACTGAGCAAGCAGAGAGAATGATTTGGTTTAAAGACTTGGATCATAATAAAAACAACTGCCCTCTTTTTGTTTCTGGAGTAGACCAGAAACTAGACTAGACCTGTTTTTAGAAAGTACATGGTTTTATATTTATTTACATGGGGCCAAAAATTCCCAGACCAAACCTATTCATTCTTTTGGGCTAAGGTCTCACATGAATAAGCTGCAAGATTTCTCAAGCCCCAGAATACAGCTTTTTTGGTTTTTTAGATCTAACATTTCTTGTTCTACTTATAAAGTCTAATTTCTTTAGACACATTGATAATTCTGTAATGATTCAGCTGAAAATATCACTCAGTAGATTATGTAGATTTTTAGCTGTTTTGCTATCTTGCAACTATAAAAAAACAACTAGGTAATCTAAGAACTTCAGTTAGGGCAGGCTCACTTCTTGGGGGGGTTTGTGTATAGTTGACAGAAACCTGTTTAAAAAAGAGAAAGTATTTATTTTTGTTCCATATTTTCAGTTATATTAATACTAGCTTTTATAGTACCAAGTTTTTCACATGCATGGATTACTGTTGCTTCAGTTAATTTAATTTACTGAAATTTAATTAAATGTTCATGAGCAATGATTTGTGAGTTTTCCAGGTTGCTTGCATACTCTACCTCCAGTAGTGTCCTATGGCAGAGTAGGGAAAACTAAGATACCTGAATAAGGAAGAGCTTAAGCTATTTTCTGTAAGTGATGGCACAGAAGATAAACAACATTTCATTTAGCCTATTTAGTGGTTAAAAATAAACCTCCATATTAACAGGGCAGAATGATTTAGAGCATTTCTTGAGGAAATGAAACAAAATTTCATATTTCCAGCTACAATACCTGTTAGAAACTTTTGCTATACAACTACATAATTGCCTTCTTAATCTAATAAATTGCTTTATATCTGTATTTCTGTTAATATCCACCATTGTCTTGTTATCATCATGATGCTAATGATCTGTAATAGCAAGGCAATCACAGTAGTTTATTGTTGAAATTCTTTACAAGCTTGTCACAGTTTTTATTCTCTATCAAGGCTTCAAAACAGAGTATGTTCAGATTCTTACCTCCATTTTTGAATGAAACTTGTAGAAAAATCACATCATGTGTATTTTATTACAACATAAAATATATTAAAAGCAGAGAAAAAGAATAAATTAATTAGCACACTGAATAGATTGTTCAAACAGTGGTTTAATTTGATATGAAGAGGCAAGCTATGGACATGTAAAACAGATCTGAAAAGAAAAACAAAATTTTATTGAAATTATGCCTTGATAAAGCATTAGAATTCCATATTCATTTTGAGAATTTTTTTGCCCAAAGAAGTAATGAATATACGTTTAGAAATATCAACATATTTAAAGTAAAATTCAGTAAATTAAGATGGGAATTTTAAAATCAAACTATATTCTATTAGTTTTCTCTGTTATTGTAGAAATACTACATTTACCCAAAATATATTTTTAGTTTTTAAAGCAGAAGAGTTTAAGCTCAGACTTTGACTTGTCATTTAAGCTGTAGTGTGATTAAAAACCTATTCCAGTGAATCAAGTATAAGTACATATCTCAGAAAATTGGAGGTAAAAGATAAAGTTACAGAGAATGGTTATATTATCTTCTAAATATGCTCTTGCTTTAAATCAAATTTTATCCCACCACAGTATGGGGAAATAGATTATAGCAAAGGCTTTAATCAATATTCTACTGATGATTTAACTAATTTTCAAGTTATTTTTAGGAAGGGAAAAAAAAGAACAGGTTTCAAATCCTCTCATGTTCTGTGTACCATATGCATCTTTTTTGGTGTTATACAGATTAAGTCATAAGTCCTGGGCTTTTCTTTTCTAGGCTCAGCCAGATGCTGCAGTAGCTGTTGCTGTGTCTTTTTTTCTGTGTTGAGGGCACTTAAGCACTTATGCAACCTAGTACTTTCTGTCACTGCAATAATTTTCTGCTGTTAACTAAATGCATGTTCTGCTTTGCAGTAAGGCTTTCAGTTCCTGCAGTGGAGTAAAGCAACTACTGATGATAAATTCATTCACCTTGCACTTTATTTGATTTTGTACTATTACACAATACTGATTTTTTTTGTTAATTTCAACAGTCTTAATACTGTCTGAAGGCTTTTATTTTCCCATTGGAAAAAAATTATTTGTATACAACAAATTATATACAACAAAAGTGTGTATAATAGACAAAATCAAACTAGTTAATTAATACAATTTTCCAAAGTGTGTTTTGAATTACACTCCTTGAAAATATATTTAATTTGTATCCATTTCAACTACACCTTAAAGTATATTCTCCCAAATATCCGTCTATCAATTTTAAACTTTTCTTTAAAAAACAAACCCCTTGATTATTATGTTGAAAAATTGTTGAGTGTCAATGAGTCTATTTTCATCTACTACACATAGAGTAGTGTATTTCTTGCACAGGCAGTACCTATTCAAATTCAATTACAAATGTCATCTGAAGCACTGAATGTAGCTTTAGCTTCCATTTTCTGTCTTGCATTCACTGCCCCTTTCCTTCATATTGACGACAATCTCCCATCTAAGACATCTTACTTTTCTAAACAGTATTTTGCAAGGAAGTTGCAAAATAGGACCTTATTTAGATTGACTGTTTTTCATTTATAATTTGCAGTAGATTTTGCTATTCCTTGATATTTTCTTTGTATATGTGACTAGTTTTTCAGATCTGTAAAGGCACCTTGTTGTGCTCTGAAAGTGCAAGAATACTTGCAGTCATAAACATAGACATACAACTGGCCTGAGGATATATTAGAGACTATAACAAGTTTCTTTTGCTAGCAACTCATATATTTTAGAAGTCACCAATGACTGGTTTTTGCATCATTACTGAAAGATGATACTGTAGGCTTCTCCTCTGAAAAAAACACTTACTTGGATTCTGTGGTCTGGTGCTGTTCTGGTTGCTTTCTGGAAACCAATCATTTCTCCAAGGTACTCTGCTAAACTACAATGAAATGAAGTAAGTTTTGTTTCAGTGTCAAATATGGCAAGAGTTCAGACTGAAAGTGTTTTTCCTCCCAAAAAGGAATGGATAGAGAGGTTTTTCCCTTATTTTAAAGAAGTGAAATGACCTTTCTTGGATACTTCCTCATGTTGGATGATTTGTTAAAGATGTTTTTGCTTGAAGAATACAGCAATATTTTGTGAACATAATAGCTCGTATAAATATTTAATCTTCTCCATAGCACGAAGTTGCTACAGCTTCTTTGAGTGTTCTCATTGCTGTTAGGAAAATCAAGAAATTACAGGTTTATTTGTTTGTGGCATCTGCTGTTTGTTTTATGTGTTCATTTTCTGTTTTCCTTTGCACGTGCCACCATAGGTGTTATAATGATTTCAGCCACACTCTTATAATGTTCTCCTTTGCTGACTATGCTTTATTCCATTTACTTCTTACACTTTGCTTCTCAGTTTTAGAGATCATCCTTTGATTTCTGTCCTGTTATCTATTTGTTCATCACAGACTCTATTGCCTCCAAGCTTGTTCTCTACAACTCCACCTCACATTTTCAATTGAGTTCTTCATAGTCTCCTACACATTACAGAGTAGTATTTCAATTAGAATTTTTCTTTCCTCCACATCTTCATGCACAGTAATTAGATTTCTAATGTTCAGTTGCTAGTTTTGTAGGTCTCTTTAAAAGTATCACAGTACAAGTTAACAGAGGACATTATTTACTCATTCTGGCCAATGTCATTATCTTTTACCACTCCTGTACAAACTCTGTCATCCTTAAACCAAGGCTGTCAGGTGTCTGGATCTATTCCAGCATGTCTTCCTTATGCTCAGGATGTGAAGATGCCATTCATTCAAATTCTTAAAAAGCTGCTGGACTCAGCCTTGACATTTGTGATGAAAGTGGAACTTTGTGTCCATGGCAATAAAGTTACATCCATTAGGAAGGTATGTGTTTACTATTCTTCTTAGCTATTTCTTGGCAGAAGGGGACAGTTTAATTATAAAGTAAATATTCATTTGAAAGATTCTGACAGGTCTGAAAACCTCCATGCCCTAGAGCTGTATTCAAGACTCATTTCTTTCCCTCCTTCTCTCTTTATTTTGCTTTACAACTGTGGTGTGAAAATGGACAACAGTTTTGAGGATTAGACTTTTATAAGTTCTTTAGGAAATCTGCAATCCAGCTAGAGGCTGGATATGTTTTGTTGCTCACATTGTAGTAAAATTGGAAAGTGGAGCAAAGCACCTGGTTTTTAAAGGTACTACTGCAATGGCTATGATTTTCCTCTGTAAGAAAGCCTGGTATAGACAATATTACATGCTAGTATAGTTTGATAGCTACATACCTTTGTTATGTATGATAGTCTTGAGGAACAAAGCCACCAATTCAATCTGTGTCTGTCTCAAAGTTGTAGAATAAAAACAGATCCTCACTCTAGTTTGGGCTCCCAAGTGGTCCATACAAAATCAGAGTCACAGGCAGGAGGAATTTGAAGCAGAAAAGATAGGTTATAGAAGGTCAGAAGCAGGAGATTTTACTGAGTCAGAGGTAGATCTCAGATAATGTTAAAATGTTATTCCTTTTTACTGGGCTTGCATAAGACCCACATTGTTGCTTTGAAGGGTAGTGTTTTCTCCTGATAATCTGTGGGATCTTTGTCACTTCTTCCCTTAAAGCCCAGTCATTTATGACTTTGGACATTTCTGTATGAGTGCTGATCCTCTTGGACAGCAAAAGGGAAAAGAATTCTTTGGGAGATGCTGAAAGAAAATTAAAGGAAATGGGAGGAATGGAGACTGTATGCCAAGATAAGAAGGAAGAACAAAAGCAGTAACAACTGTCCTGAGGAAGGCTGCGGTTCTCAATGTGAGAATATTTCATTTAATTCTAGGTTAGTACGCTGCTGTACCATATCCTCCAGGTCATAGACTTGAACATAAAAATGTAATTCTGCCCTCCACAAGAAAAAATAATTTCTGAGGAGAAAAGAAACACAAAATACTTGGATTTAATCATAATCTCTTGTCCAGAGCTGCACTTCTAAATTAAATGTGTATGTCGGCATGGGGGAAGGAGTCCTTCAGTCAAGTATTTTTCTTATCTTTTAATATTGAGGGACGTGACAGTAAATGAACCTGTCTGCAGATGCCAGACCTGGCACAGTAGGGTCTTCCTACCTGGTAGGAAGTGTGTACAAGAAGCAGATGCTGGATGTGTACCTGATTTTTGTCTCATGCAGGAAAAAAATGGCAAGTGAAATGCAGTGGATCATGAATCATGCTGAATCTGGTGGTTGCCAGTTAGACAAGTGATATGGAATTGTACTAACTGATCTATAAAGTGATACCAATTTATTTACTTCTGTAAAATACCTCACTGCTGCTTCTTTTCTTCCTCATTAGTACATTTTTTACAACTTCTGTGCTCCAAAAATCATTTGCTTTTTCACTCAGTGACTAACACAGCCACTGATTTTTTTTCTGGGCACTTCTCAGACCACATTTTCACCTTGAAACTTGCTGTAATTATAGTTGAGATTTTGCATCCAGTAGTCACCAGTTGAAACGCTGCTTGTTAGGCTATTCAGTTGAGCTGGTTATCACTTAACTATGAGACAAAACTGACTCTTGGCAAAGGTTTAATTAATTTTTGCATATGACTCTTTATTTGATTGTTTGGGAAAAAAGTAATAGTCAAATTAAAATTTTTTTTAATATCAAAAAGGTTAAATTTTAATGAAAATTAAAATTGTCTTTAATAATTCTTTCTTTCTAACAACTTTTCATACCAAGAAAGAAGGAAAATGTAAACAGTTACATTGAGTGAGTATATTAAAAATTGAGAGGTCAGTCAGAAGACTTTAGCATGGAGACATTATCTGTTACACTCAAAATCTTGTTATGGACAAAGGGAAATGCACTTTGTATACTGAGATAAGCATTTGTAGTTCGTCTAATTAGTTTTGACCGTCTAATAAAATTAAGTCCATATTATCTGATTATTAAAACTTTGTTGATAATATGGTCAACATTTTATGAATAAACTTCCTACTAACTCCCCTGTTATTTGATGTTATGCTCCTCCTCCCGGTACTTCTCTAGGTCTTAAGATTGACTATTCAGTCTTCCCCAGGGAGGGGAAGAAGACTTTAACAGTAATTAGCATCCTGCATTCTCCACTTCCTCTTCGGTTTTGGAGACTGCTTGAGGCTACTTTTTTGTATTTTCTAAAGGTTTCTTACTTGCTGTTGTTCCTCACCACTTCCCAGGCAAAGTTTGGGAGATACATGCTGCCCTGCCCCAGCCCCATTACTCCAGAGGGGCTTGTTTGTTTGTTTGTTTGGCAGTGACTACTACACAGGGGTGCCAGCCCCTGCCCTGGGTGCTCCCAGAGTGAAGTCAATGCAGGGAGGCCACAGGCACTTGATCATCAGGCTTGACCTGTCACTGCTAAAACAAGCTTTCACCAAGATGAGGCCAGACCTGTGCTGAGACCCTGCACTGCCATCTCTCCACCAAGCCTCTGGCCTTGTGCTGGTGATGGCAAAAAACATATTTACTGCACTACAGAACCAGAGCATCCCAAACATTTTTCTCGTAATTGTTACTGAGTCACAAGTGATGTTACATTCTTCTGAGATGTCACATGAGTAAGAGCTGATCTCAGGACGTGTTTGCAGTTTTGGATCTTTAACATTTACAATTGCTGGCACACAGAAGATTGCATGATGCAGTTTTGGTCAGACAGCAACCTAAAATATTTATCAGTGTGCAGAAGTGATCTTTTGTGTTTAGAACAAATGTTCATTGACATTTTTGAATTATTTAAAAACTTTGCACGCGTGAAGTGAAAATCTCGTCAGTCATCTGACACTGGTTTGTGATGCTTAATTGTCTTTGCTTAGAAATCACAATAGGAATAGAAGTGAAGAGCAAATGCTAAAAAATATGATTGTTCAGAGGTCAAAATCCAGAAAGAAGGGATGCACACTCGTTTTATTTATATATTAACTAGACTCAATTAAGACTTACAGATATTCATGAATATGTGCTTTATTAAATTAATACAATGCGTATCTAAACACCATAGTTTTTAACACAGAATTTTAAAAACAGACTAGGGCAATGATGGACTTTATTACTTTTTAAACTGCTTTAAACATAGTAAAATGAAGTACAATCTGGTAAACTGAAATCAGTAACCCTTGCTGTGATTGTGCATTTATAAGAGTCAGACTTTGAAAGCTTGTTTTATAGTGACTACTGCTGTGAAGTCTGTTCTACACTAATAAAATTATTTTTTACTGTATTACATCACCTAGAAGCTTTAATGGCTGTTTTCAAATTATTTTCACTGTACTATAAGCAATTTAGTAAACTCCAGTCAAGATACTACCACATTCTGGGGCTTCATTGAAAACATCTGGCATGGGATGAAGATCTGTTCACTGAATGGCACCAAGGAGGTAGAATTTCTGGTATGATTTTTAGTAACTCATTTTCCTCTTTGCAGACTATGGCACTATTAAGAAAGTACTTGCTCCAATGAACCAGACTTCAAGCAGCTGCCTGCTTGAGGAAATTGAACTCCTGCCAAAAAATCAGCAAGAGCCCATCAGGAGCCTTCAGATCCTGCACAGCCAGAGTGTCCTTTTTGTGGGCCTTCAGGAACATGTGATTAAAGTCCCCCTGAAGAGATGTCTCTTTTACAAAACATACAGGTATGAAGGATCAGCTAGTTTGATTTGATTGGAGAAAAATGCTTGCGGGGGGTTGCGGAAAAATGGTAACAAAAAATGACTGTAAGTAGGAATCCAAATTAATTACCTCTCTCAGCAATGACTTTCTATGTGCACCATTTGTCAGAAGTGTCTCTGACTTCTCATACTAACTTGTGAGGACTAGATGGGACCCTCAGGGAATTATATGGATATTTGAGTGTCATTATACAGGTTCAGAATTGCGAAATGAAACAGTAAAAAATGCTTTAGATAGAAAACAATTAGTTGATAATGTTCAATTTAGCTGCTGGTTTAATATATTTAAATCTTGAATCTTGGACAATTTTAAGTTGTTGTGGTTTTTTAATGCTGTGTTATGAACGAGTAAACAGTATCTCTGTGCAATCAGGAAGAAAACTAGATTAGATGCACTGAGAGTTAAGACAAATTGTTAAAGTGGCTATTTAAAGGTAATGTTGGATCAGGAAACCATAATAAATGTAAATATTGTACTCGGTGAAAGTGTTATGCAGCTAACAGTTCTTCAGTCAAACAAGGAAAGTAACTTAAAAATTATCACTTGGTTTTTGACTGTATTATGGTAGCTAGGGAAGTTCTGTAGGTTATCTAAAATTACTTCTGAGTTGCAAAACATATGCTATTAGAGATTGTTAATTTCATCTAGTCTTATTTTCCCTTTGATCAAAGTGTGGTTCCAGTAATTCAGTGTAATTGTTCTGTTTTATATCATATAGACTCTGAGCCAAGGGATGAGCTTTTAGAGAACTGGGATAGATGCATTTGGGTTTTTTTAGCTTGTTTTGATTTTGACTTTAATATACGTTCCCTTGAAAAACTGGGTCATTAAAGGAGGGAGAAAGGCTGCCAGTTGCCTTTCATGCTATACTCAGGACCACAGAGATGTCATTTGTGCAGCAGACAGAGAGATTATACCTCCTGTGAAAGGCAGTGACCATTTGCACATGGAGGTGTTTCTGGTTTTCAGAGGGACCACACATGTGGTCACAGCAGGGAGGTGACCACAGGATGCAGGTGTAGAATTGGGGCTTGGAGACAGTGGAAGGACTTTTCTGATGGACCTGGCTATATGTGGGGACTGGTGCCATGCAGGAGGCCAGTGGAAGGTTGGTGGGTTGAGAGCAATTGAGAGAAGAGCTGTGCCCTGGAAAATTGGAGTAGAGCAGGGAAGGAGAGTAGTATCCTTATTACAGTTCTTTACCAGCCCTTTTTGTTTATTCTGTCTTATGTAGAATATTTTAGGCACTTTCTACTAAAATAGAAGTGATAGGATAGGACACTCAAAGACCCATTGGCAGTCTTGCAAAGCTTACCTTCTGCCTCAACCTTTTTGTTCATTTGGATGCCAACATAGGACAAAGTTTCATCTTTCTTTGGTTTAGCGAGTTGAAACAGGATGTGTGGTTGTCCTTTAGCTCTTTTTGGTTTGTTTCCTTCTTGTCAGTAAGTGAAAGACTTACATATTCAGAGGGGGGTATATGTATGCATACGTGAATATCCAAAGAAGGAAAAAAATCTAATGACGTATTCTTATGCTGCTCTCTTTTCTTGAGTATGCCATGGTTATGCCATTCTGGTTGTACAAGATACTGAACATGTTTCCCTAAGCATACAAGTTTATTTCAGAAAGGGAGATCAGGCTGATTTCCTGTGTTTTCTTAGGATCTGTGTACCCGTGATGGCAATCATAAACACAGAGAGCTCAGCAGGTGGTGGATGTCCCATATTTACACCAAGCCTATACTTAATTTCAAAGATTTTGTGGCTGGAGCCTTATTCTGTTACTTCTGAGGTCTGAACTCTGAAATCCAGAGATGAGACTTCCAGTGTACCTGCTAGACGGTGCCTGCGTAGAGGTCCCACAAGGTCCCTGGTACATATGCTCCTGTCAGGACAATTCTCAAGGCACATCAGTGCTATCCCAGCTGCAGGGCCTAAACATGCTTTTGCCCTTGCAGGGCAGGACAGCTGTCTCAAACCGTAGACCCCATCCATGGCTGCAGGCTAGGCATTTCTCTCTTTTTGAGCAGTGGTGCCTAACAGACTAGATTTTAAGAGCTGTCTTTGTTTTGTTTTGGTGTTTCGGTTTTGTTTGTTTCCTTTAAAAGAAAAAAACAGTGCTCTTCCCATTTTACTGAGTAGAAAAGTAGTTAAATGACTCAAAACCTGCTCAAATGATAATTTATTCCTCTGCCCAGAGGTATGTGAAGTCTCATCTTCCACTGAAATTACTTACTTAAAAGGAGATAAAACTATTCCTCATGGAGTTTTTCAGTCATATATTTTGTAGTTGTATGACTTTCCTTGTAATAATTACATATCCATTGCATCAGAAGAGTTGCCATCCATGCTGTCTTCTTGGTTAAAGAGTTCACCAACAATTCTAACTCTCTTTTGTGAGAAAGGAGAGGATTAACAGATATCATCTGGATGAAATAAGGCATCTCCTTGTCATCTATCATTAGGGACTCAGATTGTTTGGAAAATGCAGACATAATCTTTCTGTCACCTATCACTTCCTTTTGGTTTGACTAGTTTTTTCACAGCTTGTGCTGGATTTTCAAGCATATTTGATTTTCCACATTTGGAGAGAGTGTAGGTACATTACTTGGGGCTATAAATTCCCCTAGGTAACATCTGAAACTTGGTCACTGCATTTCTGGATGCTTTACTAGTCGCATTCTTGTTATGTGTTGTCAACTATTACTTCTGTACTACAGCAGTGGGTAAATAGAGTAATAAGTAAACCTTACCTAAGGTAATGCCTTGAGGCATTGTGGCTCTTTTTTTGAATTATTTTATCTATTCACATTTGTCATTCCTAGGGCTGTATAATTGCATCAAGGCTGTGTTCTAAATTTGTGTCAATAACCAGAGTTTCTTCTGCAGATAAAGGATAAAAGATATTTCACACAATTATTGAGAAATAGAGCTTGTGTATGAATAACAACCTTAAGGAGCCAAAACATTAAAAATGTACTTGCTCATCTGTTCTGTGCTCACCATCTGATATTTTCTGATCCTTTTGTTTAGCTTTATTGCAAAGCCTTCAGACAATGTACCCTCAGTCCCTCTGTTGAACAGACTGTTCCACAAGCCAAGATAATTTTCTTAAGATTGGTTATTGGTTTTTTGTGGGGTTTTTTTGTAGTTTATTGTGCCTCCTTAATTATCACTCTGATATGCTGTATATATTTAACTAATTCATATTTCCTCGTAATTCTGCTCTCTGTGACATTATGTTGTCTCTGACAGACATTCCCTCTGATTCAGGACAGTCCTGTTCCACAACAACCCACAGCTCTGCTCTCACAAACACTGATATCGAAGGCCCTTGAAAATACTGTTTTACATTTGGTGGATAAATTTGATTATGTTTTGGTTTTAGTGTTCTAGGTACAGTACAGTGGACTTTATTACTGTGACAGGAGACCATACCCCAATCAGATCCTGTTGTGACACCTGTAGTTTGTGTTGCTCAGCACTTTCCATTATGCCACAATGTTGTCATTGTTTATGAGTTGTCCATGCTAGTTATTTGGATTGACAGTTTTCACAGTGTGGGTGTGGGTACGAGGGGCGTGCGCGGTGTCTCCTTCAGACTTCTGCCAGTATCTGAATGGTTTTCAACATCCTGTTGTAATCCTGCTGTTTTTAGGAGTCAGGGAAAATTAGTCTGGGACATGTGAGTTCTTACAAAGAGTTCTGCAAAAAGTTAGGGAAGTACTAGAAAGAGTCTAGTGGAGGCTATGAGGATGATTAAGTGACTGGAACATCTCATTTATGAGGAAAGGCTGCTGGACCTTGGGCTGTTTAGCCTGGAGAAGAGAAGACTGAGAGGAGATCTTATCAATGTTTATAAATGTCTGAAGGGTGGGTGTCAAGTAGAAGGGACCAGTCTGTTTTCAGTGGTACCCTGTGATAGGACGAGAAGTAATGGTCACAAACTGGAACACAGGAAGTTCCACCTGAACATGAGAAAAAACTGCTGTGAGGGTGATGAAGCCCTGGAACAGGCTGTGGAATGTCCTTCTCTTGAGACTTTGAAAACCTGCCTAGATCTGTTCCTGTGTGGCTTGCCCTAGGTGATCATGCTCTGGAAGGGGGATTGAACTCAATGATCTCCAGAGGTCCCTTCTAACCTCTACCATTCTATGATTCTATGAAAAAACCTTTGTTATCTTCTTGCTCCAGGAGGAAGCAGCAGAGCAGTTACCTTAGTTTGGCTCTCCTTGGGGAAAATCTTTAAGATTTGACTAGATTGTCACTTGGACATTTCAATTCACATGTTTATCAAACTTTTATGGAAGTTCATCAGCATTATTCACTGGAGCTACTCTTTTCACTGAATTCTCCAGCTCTCTGTACTACTTCAGAGTTGAGTAGGCCAAGCATAAAGCATAACTGACCTTTGTATACCTACTAATTAACTATAATGTGAGATAAATAGAATTATTATTATTATGAGAAGTTGCAGTGTTTCCTATTTATTTTTAAGGTTGTATGCATCTGTAATAAGGAATAAGATCTGTAGAGGGGTAAAGACTGTCCCCTGAAGCAAAGAACCAATCAGCTTTCTTTTATTGGAAACACCTTCAAAAGCAACCTTGGATAGCAGTGATTTCTTTGAGGCAAATGTGTCAATGTTATAGTTTTTACTTGTAATTACTTTGTAATTTTCAGCATATCTGTTCTGAAAGTAGGGGCAATGAAAGGTTGTATCAGCCCAATGTTCTACAAAATCTTACCAAGCAAGGGTCAAGAATTGGTATTTCTGATGGAAGATAGATTTCACACACTTAAAAGACTGGAAAACTAATCTTACTATTACATTATGTCTAAGTAAATAAATAGTGCCATGTGCTAAAAGCTGTACAAATAGTGACTTCTTTGATGTAAAAAACCCTAACTTCTGGAAATTTTTGAGTATTGTTTTTTACATTATATGCTTAAAATATTGGGTTGCAAGATTGTTTTGCTAAGTAAAGTTATTATAGCTATTATACTGTAACCATAGCTTTTCTCTCTCCATACTCCCATCATTTGTATTTTGGCTTCTTTGATAACCACCCGCTAAGCAATCTGTACCTACACAAAAGATAACTGTAGCTGTACAGGACTAAAAAGGGTACTGGATTAACTAACAGAAGAAAACAATTATTGCAGATTTGGTTATGCTTTATTTGATTCTTCAAACTCCAGCAAGATTATTGGATTAAGTATTTCAGCCACTGCTGCATTCCTTTATTTTGCCTTAACTATGGATGTTGCTTTCTCAGAAGTACTCTCCCACTCAGTACAAACCTGTATTCCTGGTAATAAAACACTGTCTGTCATTAGTGGAATAGTTACTCCTCTATACTAATATTTTTACAAGTTAACAATGAGTAATGTGGTCTGCAGTATTACTAGGTGCTAATGTGTCCAGAAGAGCTTGCCAACACATGTGATTGAAATTACTGGTTTGAAATAATCATTCCAGAGCAGCTGTTTTTTTAATTTATTTTTTTTTATATCCAGGTGGATCTCCTTATTTCAAAATATGCAAGCCTTATTCCAGTTTAAATCAGAGAAATACTCTGCTGCATTAGAATGTAAGAACCACATGAGGACTGATCTGAATTAGTGATTTCAGAGTAATATTCCAGAATCAGAATCCTCATAAATTTTCCAGACTGGGATAAAATGTAATCCTTCCTGACTGCAAGGCTAGACTATAAGCACATTTTAAAACTTGGAAGTCTTTTTTTTAGGTATTAGATACACCAAAAAATTATCTTCAATTGGTGTGAACTCAAGAGAATACTAGTAAAGTCAGCAGAACTATGAAATAAGCACAGTTGAAAGTTTTTGTCAGTTAAAAGAAGAATATTAGCCCCATACTGGGGGGGGGAATCAATTCAAGCTCTACAGATCTGAGGTTAACCTATATTTCTTTCTTCCCCTGTGAAGACGAAGGTTTTTTGCAGAATGTGTCTTTGTCTACCTGGCCCACAAAAGGCATCAGAGACACATTGTGCATTTACCTTTTGCTGCACCTGAAATATTTATTCACAAATCTTTATAGTGTGGGATCTATGCACGTATGCATTGTATTGTAAGCACATATTTTTTTGCAAAGAAGGAATTTTGATAAACAGGTAGAATTTTACAGCCTGCTCCCAATGTATTTCTTGAAGTAGCCCTATGAGGAAAAGAAAAATGTCTTTCCCTTTTAGCTTGCAAAGTTGTAAGAAAACCAGATGGACATGGCTACATATTTGCAATTCAGATTTTATTAGTAGGATATTGTTTTAAACAAAGAAGTGAGCTAGGAAATAAAAATTTAAAACAGGCATGTGGTTTTCGTATGTCATGATGTAATTCATTTCTTTGCTTTAAAAAAATACCAAAAGTTGAGGAGTTCCAAGTTCAGGGTAGTTACTGTTTTTTCCTTAAAAATCACCTGACATGTTTAAAGCAACCCACTTTCCAAGAGATCATTTCACCAGTAATTTGATACTTGGCAAGTATCTGGAAGGTTTTTCATTTTAAAATAATTTAACGTATCACATACTGGACTGCTACTCTGTCAGGCCAGCACATACCCTATGCATCTCAGCTCTGCATTGCACACCAGTTATTTTCTTATGAGAATTATTTGCAGCTCTCATAATATTTTATAGTCTTTTTTGTAGACATTTTAATTTATTTGAAATTTTCCATAAAACTAATATCCAAGTTTGGAGTCCACTATTGACCTGAATGTATGAGAGAGAGAGAATATTCTCGATGCAACAATACGAACTGTGGGCAGGATTTCAGGACAGGAGTTTGGATGCTCCAATTCTATAAGACCAAACTAGTGAATTTGAAGTTTTATCTGCTCCTCATAATGCATTGTCAAGCCAGAGACGGTATCTGCAGTTATTTCTGGAATGAGAGGTAACAATAGCCGTGCAATGTTGGGATACCTGATATCTGGTTAATACTTTTAAGGTGTTCTACATCCTAAATCTGGGCCTGCTATCTTATAATTGCTTCATATTCTAGTATAAAGTTAACCTCAACTTTCAAGTTCAGAAGAACCTAGGTCACAGCTGACTAAGGATATGGCAGTCATGTTCTCTGTTTACATTTATATCTGTTAAAGATGCACAGGTCTTTTGAAGACGTGGGGATGCCATATGGAAGCAAACATGTCTAGCCTTATAAATCAGTTACCGCTGTAGTGGTTTAGCAACACATAAAGCTGTGGGAAAATCCCCAAACCTGTTGCTCTTGGGTTGCCTTACCACTTAGGTACGTCAGATTTTCCAAGACAATTTGCAAACCACAGATTTGCAGGCTCTAGCTTTTGCCCATCAAAAGGGCTTTGAAAACCCTGGCTGTACCAGGAGGTCCCAGCATTTCAGGCTCCTGCCTCCTAATCATAGGGCTGGAAGCTCTGTCTTGGCTGATTGACATGGATGGGAACCTCAGATATTATTTCTTTACAATGAATGGCAAGCTGCATCTTCTTGTAAAAAGCCTACTCTGAAAGTTGTCTTTCACATTTGTTCCAAGTAGAGACGCTTAGAAGTACCAGTATTCACAGAACTGTGTGTTATAAACAACTTTACTAAATAAATTATATATAAATTCCTGGTTCTGGATTTGAACAGAGGAGCTTTTAGGTTTAAGGGTAGTATTGTCAGTACATGTTGCAAGATTGAATTATACCCGGGTGGATTATGATTATTTTATAGAAATTCAAGTAAGAGGAATCAACTGTAGTCCATGCAGAGAAAAAAGGTGAAAAAAGGATTTCATTTTTCTTAGCAGGACAGGCAAGGGTTAAGCAGGATTCTGAATATCTGACAAGCATCTTAGTTTGAGCCTGTAGGACTTTATAAATTTTCTGCCTACTATTTATGTTCTTCTGCATCATTCATCTATATCTTTAGATCGGTGTTTTTCATTGCGCATGTACGTATACATTTACATATATGGTACAAAACCAGTAGTAATGAAAACACTGATAGGTACCTTTGTGCAGAAATCTAGTATCAGATTCACGTATTCATTCAGAAGTGGATAACACAGTGCATTTGGAACACAAGACAGGCTTTTATCTTCTGTTGTCTGTTCAAATTTGCACTGAGGAATTTGGCTTCTGTGAAACAAAATGGTGACCCCAGTTCAGCTCCTGGTATACCAAATGTTCATATCACAGCTGACAGTAATTGGAACTAGGCAGGCATGGCTATCTCAGTTGAAAAGATTGAAAGGGTCAGGAGACCAAAATATCTTCTGTTCTTCAAAATGCTGCATAGAGGTAAAGACACAAAGATGTTTCATTGAACATTCTTGGAAAGTGCACCTCTTATGTTTACATATCCTCTAAATAAATGTTACAGCTCAAGAGGATACCTGATTAGCATTTACAATGTATATTGGTACAGTGTGGTGGTTTGACCTTGACTGGATGCCAGGTGCCCACCAAGCCACTCACCCCCTTCCCTAAACTGGAGCAGGGGGAAGAAAATAAGATGAAACTTGTGGGCTAAGACAAAAGCAGTTTAATGAAGAAGCAAATCAATGCCACACAGGGAAGCGAAAGAAAATAGATTTATTCTCTACTTCCCATCAGCAGGTGATGTCTGGCCCTTTTTGGGAAGCAGGGCTCCAAACGCGTAGCGGTTGGTCCAGAGGGCAAGCCAATGCCTGCCCCCCTCCTCCTTTTCCTAGCTTTTGTACTTCAGCTGATGTCATATGGTCTGGAATATCCCTTTGGTCAGTTTGGGTCAGCTGTCCCAGTCGTGTCCCCTCCCAAGATCTTGTCCACCACATCCCACTGCAGTGGGAATGTTAGAAAAACAGCCCTGGTGCTGTGCGAGCCCTGCCCCCCAGCGGCCACAACACGGGGGTGTTACCAGCCCCTTTCCACCGCTCAGTCCAAAGCACAGCACAGGGAGGGCTGCTGTGGGGAAAATTAACTCCAGCTCAGTCAGACCCCATACGTATGGGAATATATTCTTCTCCTGGAAGGAGATTTAAAAATCTCCTTGAAATCAATGGTATCTGGATGAAGCTTCTAAGCTTTTTTTTTTTTTTTTTTTAAATGTGCTTTGGAGCACACATGATTAATTCTTAGTCTTAAACTGTATGGGTTTGGTTTTTTTATATATTATGCTCTGAATGGTGTTCATTTCTTCCTCATTTTCTGTCTGAATAAATCATCTCAAATGTAACTAAAGCAGAGCGGTTTTGATATCCTGCTTGGTGATAATTATAAAATAGCTGAAGAAAATCACCTGCTATTTCTGGTTTGCTTTATAGTGAGGTGACTTACAGTTCTGTAACAAGTCAGTCAAAATCCATTGCTTAAATGTTGTATGCCTGTCAGTAGGCATACCAAACCATGGCAGCCAATTGAATGCCTTGCAGGAGAGACACTCAACTACCTATCATTCATGTTTAGTAAAAAATGTGAAATGACAACGTAGAGGAAAATTAGACTCAGTCAGTAGATGCCAAAAGTTTTCATAGAGAGTGCTAACTCAGCAATGTAAGCAGCATCAAAAGTCTTAGAGTAAACCAATTCACTTTTATTCCTTAATTTCCTTCCTGCACAAAATTGCCAGTTTTAGCAGGGTTGGGACAAATCATGTGAAATCTTAGAGATGTAGGCTGGTGCTTACTGGAAGTAACAGACAAAACATCCATTTGTGAAACTGAGATGTAAGGTAAGCCTCCAGAGAAAAGATGACTAATTTATTATCCAGCTCTGCTGCTTCCAGTGTCACTATCTGGAAGGGCCCTGTCAACTGAAACATCTATTACTAATCTAAATATTTATTTAATTTTTCAACAGTAGCATCTAAAATGGCTTTAATTTAGGCAGAGATTTGGGGGGAGAAAGGGGTAAAGATGTGTAGTGGTATCTAATTTTCAACTTTCCTTATTTACATGAATTTGATAGTCATTTTATAGAAGTTGTCTTGTTATTTCATGTACACAGTGAGGATGTTCCTCTTACTGCTGTCTCTTAGGAGAGAGATTAATTAAAAAAGAGTTAAAACCATATGAAATTTTCATTGATGCAGGACAGTAAGGACACACAATTGTGAATTAATAATAGTCCCATTAAATTTCACACTTCAGATAGAAGTTCTGATAATTTCATACTTACAAGCTTTATTCTATCCTCGTTTTCTATCTGTAAACTTATTAGCAGTGCGCTTTTTTTTTTTGGTTTTGTTTGGTTTTTTATCTTGGCACAGCAGATCAAAATAATTAGCTGCTGTTATTCACACATTAAATTATCCCTCAAATGAAAGAAAATGCTTTTAAAAGGTGACATAAATAAGCAAATACAGATAAACATTTACCCACATATTTCCTCTCTTTTTCTTTTCACTGAAAATAAATACCTCCACTTTTCAGAGAAACTGGTGATCTAAGCAAGTGAGCTGAAAAACATAAATAAGATAACTCCCTGAGCTGTGAGGCAGTGAGGAGAATAGGAAAGGACTGTCCTTCCAATACTCAAGAACAGGGCTGCTGTTTAAGGCAGGTCCTGCCTCATTTCATGAATTTATCTGGCATGGTGAACTGAAATGCCAGGAAGAGGGCAATGATGGTGAACTACATTTTCCTCTGAATATATGATTTCAAACATTAAATGTTTAAAAAATGAGACTTAGATGTCATAATAGATGTAATAATAACTAGGACAATCAATTAGAAATTTATTTTTTAAAAAAGGCAAAACTAGAGTTTCTCATGTGAGGAGTACTTATCAGAAAAAAATTCTTATTGCTTTTTTGGAGTACTTCTTATGTTTCTAGGATTAATTTATGTATTGTAGTGTAAAGAAAAAAGAATATTAAAAATATTTTTGAGAGTTATTTGCACTTAGCAAACCTCCTGCAGATGACCAGAGGCTAAGTTATTAACTTCTTAAAATCATGGTGTTCATATTCTCACTGAACTTTATCAATTAAATTCTGAAAAGATTAATCTCATTTTATCTTACTGCAGTGCTCCCCAAACCTGGTCACCTACTGAAATGTTCAGTGTCCCAAGAGTGGTTGAACATGCTTTGTCCCAGCAGTGCAAAGACTTTTCAGCATTTTTGAAACTTTATTTCTTTCTTGAAACGAAGACTGTTCAGATATCAGGAAGTTACAAGAACAGTCGAAATACACTTTTAATATGCCACTTAAATGTCTAAGTGACTTATAATGAAAGGTGCAAGCCATTTTGATTTGCCTGAGTGGAAGGTAATGTGGCAACAAAAACAAAAGAGTAAATGAGGTCTAAGAGCAGAGTGGAAGAAGGATCAGCTTACTCCCAGGAAAGAGGGGGCGTGGTTCTAAGTGAAAGGATACCGACTTTTAAAATACTTTTATTTTTTTTTAATAAAAACGTCTAAAGAGTAACAACTGCCTTTAAAAAATATTAACATTTAACAGAAAGGAGTTGAAAGCTGTTTTGAAAAACAGCACATCTAGTGTTGACACCTGTACATTATGTCAGCCCTTAAATTTTTTTTGTGTTCTTTATTCATAAAAGACACACTTTATCAGAGATACTCTGAAGGAGAATACTGACCGTCTTTTCTTGCAAACACTGGAAGACCAAGACACAGAAAACTTTCCATAATTTGCATTAATTGTCCTCCTTACTTTCTAGACAGTTAAATGGAAACATGTGCAGCCTGAGTTACAAAAGTGCTAAGTGCTCACAGCTGCAAGAGCCATCAGTGGGAACTCTCTTCTGAACATTGAATCACTTAAACCAAAAGCTTTATCTTTGAACTGGCAGCCAAATTAGGGGCACCTAGAGAGTTTTGGTTATTCTGTCTCTTACTCTGTGCCCATTTTGCAGATGGAACTATCCTCCCACATAGTACTGGCAGTGCATGTTGCCAAGTGTACTGCAGAAACTAATTCTTCGAAATTTATAAGCACTAATAACCCTCTGTGATGGTATTATGAAATAGTATACTAGGGAATTAGTAAGTTTGCATTTTGTCTGATGCTAGTGTGGAAGTACATGAGGAATGCCAGAGATAAACAGAACAGAAATATGAATAAAGCACAGGGTCTGTGAGGACAGAATCATGGAAAGACTGAGGTTGGCAGGGGCCACTAGAGATCGCCTGGTCCAACCTCCTGCTGAAGCCAGTTGCCCAGAGTCATATCCAGATGTCTTTTCAATATATCCAAGGAGGGAGACTCCAGAACTTCTCTGCGCAACTTGTGCCAGCAGTCAGTCACCCTTAGTACAAAAGTGTTTCCTGATGTTCAGACAGAATCTCACGTTTCAGTTTGTGCCCATCACCTCTGGTCCTGTCACTGAACACCACTGCAAAGAGCGTGGCTCTTCTTCCTCCTTTGCATCCTCTTTTCAGGTATTTTTACATACTGGTCCATCCTGACCTATCTCTTCTCCAGGCTGAACAGTCACATCTCTCTCAGCTTCTCCTCATAGCATAGATGCTCCAGTTTCTTAATCATCTTTGTGACCTTTCACTGGACAGATGTGATGTGAACAGACAATTAGAGGGCATGATAATGCCCATGAATTTGAGTTGAACAAGAATGATCAGTCTAGCATTTTTATACTCCAGACGAAATTTTTTATTTTATTATTTTTATGTGTAATTTATAGGGATTTTTACAAGTGTTAAAACAACTACATTATGCTTCACTATGATGAGACTTCCACCTCTTTTGTTACTATCTTTAGCTGTGAAGACTTTAGCTGGTCTGTTACTGCTTAGCAAGACTACCTGGCATTTAAAAGAGAAAAGAAATTCTAGCTTAGTACAGTGGGTCTTTCAGAGTCTGTACTCTAGAAACCAGAGTACCATCCTTTGTTCTAACCATCTGTTTTCCTCCTCATGTGCCACTACGAGGGAATGTCTAGGACAGCATGTGATACGGAAGAGATGTGATGGCAGCCACCAGCACCCCTTTGAACTTACTTCCAGGGATTTTATAGCAGAGCAGGAAACAAATTAGAGCATTTTCTGATTAATTTGCAAAAAGTAGACATTGTAATCTGATTCCTGACAAAGATGATAATTATTATTCCAAAACTGATAGAGTAGACTAAGAACTGTAACTCTGAAATCTTCTTTATTTGGAGTAGACAACATATGCTTTTTAAGAATTGCTATAATTCTCTAGTAATTAAGTACAATAATCAGTCTTAACCACATACTATACATGCAACTAGAAATTCAGCCATGCACTTAATAAAATCCTTGCTTTAGGTAGGCAGTCACATTCATTTTTCTTCTCTTTTGTCATTTAATCTGTGCCATACTAAAACAAGGATCAATTTCACTATCTATTTTAGGCCTATGAAATATGAAGAGATGCCACATAGTTATCTAGAGATCTTTAGCCAGTGCAGATGAAGATAAATATTCATGTTTTCTGATTGGTTTTCATTCACAGTACATGCATTGGATCGCAAGACCCTTATTGCGGCTGGGACATGGTGATGAAGAAATGCACAACATTGGAAGAAAGTCTGAGCATGAGTCAATGGGAGCAAAGCATTACTGTGTGTCCAGTAAGTCCAAATACATTAATTTATTAAAATTTCTGCATGAAAATGAGCACACGTAGAATTCTCAGAAAACTGTATTTAATGCCATTTTCCTCGGGCCTTCCCATCAGCTCGTAAGAGGATACTTAATTTCTTGTTTACTTTTTTTATCAAACTACTTATATAATATGACCAAATTATTTATAGTACTTTGAAAAGGGTAGTTGATTTTTTTACACGTAATGTCTGTGTTCCCACATTGAGAGCAAATGTTCACTAAGATTAGAGATATTGACATTGATGTTTTCCTCTGCGGGATTTTTCTCCATTTTATACTTTAAAGAATTTTATTCGCTAATGGTATAATCTTTTCTTTTAGTATTATTATTGGTAATATAAAAGGCCATATAACATCTTGAAAGTGCATGACTCAAAGGGGTGAGTCAAGTCTCGTCCACTTAAATGGCAGGAGGGATAATTACAATAAACTTAGTTTTAATGCTTACAGTGGCTTACCACTTCTCTTTAAAAATTATTTTGAATAAATTTAATATAGTAAAAAATAAAGAACAAAGTTGATTTATATCTATCCTTTTCAATGTGGTTCCAGCGTTATTTGAATATTCTTTTCCCTTACTCCAAAGAGCACAGAAAGAGGATTAAGAAGCATCTTCCATGTGCTACTAAGCGCTTTCCTTTGGACACTCATGCTGCTTTGTCTTTGCCTTCTGCCCAAGAAGAAGGGAGCCTTTCCAAGTCAATTCTGTTTTTGTCGCTAATAAAGACTTCCTGAATTTGTCACCACTTGCCACTGGAGCACACGCGTCTATGAATTTATTCTCATACGACATCCATGTTCTATTCTGCATGTGTTTAACAAGCTCTGTTTAATATCTTTCACTTCTCTCTCTTAAGCTGGGCTTTGTACAGTGAGCTAGAGATATGCAAAATTAGTATAAAGTTCTTCCAGGTTTTACTTGTGATTTCTACATGTGTTGCACCAGCCTCATAGATAGAAATCACTACACTGATTCTGAGGTTCTTGAGAACTAGCTCCTGTGTTCTGACTGTCTGTGTTTGACATTAAATAGTAATTTTTTTAAGAATACCTTATCCTGTCCTTTGCATCCATGCTCTCACATAGTGGCTTAATTAAGAAGGCTTGCATTGGATTTATCTGTATTTTAGCTTTAATTAGGAGCAACTTTAGGGCACATAGTCTAATTTTTCCGATCTACTATCCTTTAGTTCCTATCACAAATCAGTCTTGAAGCACACAAATACACACTACTTTCAGATGAAATTAAGTCAAAAATGTGCTCCAGCTACTACCAGGTATTTGATCCATGGCCAGAGTGAGTCTCAAGTAAAGCCTACAAAATATGTAATGGTGTACGTGTCGAGACTTCAACACCAAACGTTTTATTTTCCAGATTTGCAGTTTATGTGCGTACCACTTGTTAATATAGATATAGCCCATATCTAACAGAAAGTCTGGATTCAGTCACTAGTGCAGTCCTTACCTCCTTAATTGGCAATTAGCTAGATGCACTGTACAATATATTCCTTTCCAAGTACATGACATGTATCATATCTCCTGGTGGTAATCCCACAGGCTAAATGTGGTTATGTGAAGGGTTTGCTGGTGGCCTAGTTGGGTTGCTGTGTTAGGAAGGATTTCTGAAATGGATTGTCTAGTTGATATTTGGATGAGCAGTTTGTCTACTGCTTAGTCTTTGAATTCTGGCATTAGCCCTTATTTTCTTTCATAAACACAAAACATGAGGCCCAGAGGGGGATGGAGGTAGAGTGACGAACGGTCTAGAAAGCAGAATTTTCTGTTCAACTGCAAAACCAATTATTTAGTTTTTATTATATGACAGTTGCAGAGATGAAAAGATTTAGTAAGCCTCCAAAGGAATTTTGGAGTTGAGCAGATTGAGATTGCATAATATAAGGAAAATTTTAGAATTGACTATCTAAATTGAAAAGTGTAGTTTAACCACTTTACTGTCTTAAACCCCTGAACTCTTAAGTAACACATTATTGAACAAATTAGAAAACTTCATATAAACTTTCCTTTAAAATAACACTGTATTCTAGCAAGTTGCAATTGATTACAATTTTGCTTAGCGAGGCTTTCAAATATTTATTTTTATAGCATTTTTATGTGCTGTATTCCCAGGATATATAAGCCAAGATGTAATGAATTTAATTCTGTAGGCAACTGAGCTGTGTGCATCCTTGACATTTGCTATACACATTGAAGATAATGTTGTAGGCAGAACATAACAGAATTTTAGGAACCTTCTACTGTCCCCCTACCAGCTTCTTCTAAACTCAGATGAGAGAGAGAGAGGTCTGTTTATACACTGGTTTAAGCCAAATTGTAAGTGTGACCAGGTGCAACTGAAAAATTATTTGCTAGGGAATTATTCATATATATGAATATTTATTGGTGTGTCGTGGTAGAGCAGGAAGGGGTTAGGAGAGGTAGCTGAGTATTTGTGTTACCACCTCTCTGAACTTTGAAGATAGTGACAAATGTAGTTATTTTGGTTATCTTGCTTTGATTTCATTTTCAAGTTGGATTTTTTTAGGTTATTATTTCAGTTGGCATGAGTACACCAACTGTGCAAGAATAAAGATAATAATGCTATGGCACATATATCTACTTTGAGCTTCTTCCAACTGGTCAGATATCCCTATTGTTCATCCACTGATTTTTGTAATAATGAAGGTTCATTGTTTTGCTAAATTGTTTTCCAGTGGGATCACTAACAATCCATCACTTAAAAATACACTGACATCATCAAAAAGCTTTTACAAGAAAAACAAAAATAGGGTGGTTTTTTTACTTGTTTGGTTTTTTTATTGAGTTATTGAGGTTTTGTTTTTACAGCTGCATGCAGGGAAAGAGTATAGTATAGGGTCTTACCTGAATTCATTAGCAGCTTCAGGAAATATTCCAGAGCTACTGAATTCTACAGAAAGTAAATTCAAACCAAAGAGCTCATGGCAGATTTAAGGACTGGGTCACTGAGAATATGATTTTGGCACAGAGCGCAGAGGCACAAACAAGGAAGTCAAAGTGAGTGCAAAGAGGCTCAAGACAAAGAAGACCGGTATTTGGAGGACATTAGGAAGGAAGAAGGGACTAGAGGTATCTGCAGAAGGGAAAGGGTGACCAAAAAGGGGTGTTAGAGAGGGATCAGTACATTTTGCTTTCCTATAATGAAAATTACTTGTGAAATGGAGATAATCATAGAGAGACAGAGCAGGTGACTCATGGGGAACAGCAGAGACTGGAGTGGGATGCTCTTTACAGGAGCAGAGGGAAAAAAAGTTGAGAAAGGGAAACCCACCATCAGTATGTCCTTCTAAGCTCAACCTTTCAGCTAAGTTTTATTAATACTTTCCCTGCCACTTTATATAAATTATGGTAACCATAGACAACTGTAGCTTTATAGTTGTAGATGCAACAGTAAGGATGCTTTGGTGCAGCATAGAAATAGAAAGCAATAAAAACATTTTCACATCTCTGACATTAATTAGATTGGGAACATATCATTGCTATATTTGTTAGACCAACAGTGTAAGAGAGAATGGATTTACTTGTCACTTAACGTGAAGTAAGTATTTCCTGGTGTTTTATGAAAAACAACAGTGTATACTCTGCATGAGCAAAGGTTGGTGAGTTATTTTCAATAAACAGCTGTCAGCAGGATTTTGAAATGATAAAATATGGTTATGTCAGTTGTTGCTGGCAGAATGTACCCATAGCTGGTCTATGGAGAAGCTGTATCTGTGAAAAATAAATCATAAGAAATGTAATTAATAGTGAAATTATGGAACCTTTACCACAATGGAAAGAATCAGCCAACATCCAGTGTGGCAGTGGAAAAGTCTTGTGCTGTAATCGAATCTTGTATCTTCAAATTATTAGTGAAATGAATACTCCCCTCACCACTGTCAAAATGAAACAATACTAAAATTAGCAAAGGGACACATCGTTTCAGATCAATCATGACAATATACAGCTGTAGTTCCTACTTCAATAAAACCAGATGTTGAAGTGTTATGTTCTTACACATTTGATAAAATATGCATGACTACAACTGATATGTATTTATTTTTATCTAAGAGTGACTTTAAATGCTATTTAGCATGCTCTTGTTAGTACTGTTGTTTTGACTAAAGGTTAAAATGTGACAATCAGAAGGCAAATCCTTTAACATTTAAATGAAAAAGTGGCCATCATTTCCATTTATGATCACAGATTTATCAAGATTAGTATCTTGCTGAAATAATTAATAATATGAAAGGCTGTCTTTGTTAAGAGAGCTTGAATTCTCTATGTCCATTTTCTTCAGAATTTCCCGTAACCATGGAGGCTGCTGCAGCCTTTAGCACATTTTATTTTAGCTGGACAGTAAAGATATCTTATTAACATACGTTATGGCTGCACCATGGAAATGTTCCAGTTAACATGAGAATGGTCTGACCCTTCCAGCCAAAGATGTTGAGAATTGACTTCAGTGGGAGCAAAATGTCTCATCATGTAGGGTTAGGTGCTACTTTTTGAAGATGTTTTTAGGATTTATACATGTAGGCACATCTAATGTTAAGACAGAGTCATATTTTAAAATCACATTTCACTTTTATGAAATGGTGCTGTATGATATGTGCTTCAAAAAAGTGTTGTCAAAAAAAGACAGCATGGAGATTGAGCTGGATTCATGAAGTCTTGTTACCCTGGACTATTATCCTCTGATCTGGATTTGGGTTTCCACAAGCATTCTTGCACGTGCTGGTTTACAGTCAGTATCTAGATTCCCATTCACAGGTAAATTTTAGGAAATAGTAAATTCTGTCATCAGAAGATAACTGAGGTAGTGAAGCTATACTTTCTATTGAGTCACTGTAGGGAAGCATGGTTGTGAAAGGTAAGTTAGTTGTGATTATTGTTATTGCTACACTGGTGGCATCCATTAGCCTAGATAGGTTGGAGGTGGTAGGATTACGCAGCTACAGAAATTATAAAGGGAGCTTGCTATCTGGAAGGTACACCTCTCCAGTGGACGCTCTTGTTGGTGCTTGAAGGCTGTACCTCCACGTACTGCAGAATTAAGAGGTTGTATGAAGGAACTGTTAGGCCTCAGATAAGCCTTTCTGTTGTGTTTTTTTCTAGATGAGGAATCTGACAGTGGATGGGCATTTTGGAACATGGTCTCAGTGGAAACCTTGCACCCACACTGATGGTGCCAGTGTTGGCTCCTGCCTCTGCAGGACACGTATGTGTGACAGTCCTGCTCCTCAGTGTGGAGGCTGGCTGTGTGAAGGACCAACCATGGAGATTGCCAACTGTTCCAGGTACATAAAACAATTTCAGGTTGTATCATGTATGGTTTGAAAGTTTTTAACTTAATCAGAATAGAACGGGCCCTTTGAAATCTCATCTGCAATCCACTGATCCTGTTCTGTGCATGAAACAGCTCATAGCAATGGCCACAGCAAATGAGACATCAGAAAGTATCTCTCATACTTTGTGGAAGAGAGAAAGAGCCAGATGACAAATAATGATTTAAAATGCTGTGTGCCAAATAGTATCATCATCTGCTAATTTTAACAAAAGCTCAGAAAGAAAAAAAGTCAATGTTAGGTAATATCCAAAGTATGATACTTTTTCTCAGTCCTGTAAGACATACGACTTTTTTCTTTTAAGTTAGAACTGTTTACTCTTTTGGAGGCCTCATGTCACCATTGTATTTCCCTTTTCTTCCTTTGGAAACACAGTTTCATGGTATCTTTTTGTTACATCAGGACACCTAGATCTATTACCAGTTTGTATGCCACTCTTTTGTCTTCGTCAGGCATGTAACCACTGCCAGAAAAAACAGTGAGAGCAGATCATTTCAAAGAGATTCAGAACACTGTGTATTCTGAACTGCATTAGTTCATGTTTAAAACAATATACATAATTAATTGCAAGATGAAACTTGATATACTGTGCGTTCTGCCTATTTTCTTTGATTGTTTCTGCTTTTGTCTCAGATTTTTTGTTGTTTTGGGGTTTTTTTGAAACATCAGAAAAGCATCATGGTAGTGAATAAAACTGATATCCTTCTGCACAAGATAACTGAAAGCTCTGTAAGTGGAAATAGTCAATTTTAGAGGAAATTATTAAAAACATAACATCAGATCAGGAGAGTGGTAGAAAAGATAAGCATGCTGTGAGGTACTGAACAATCAAACAGCAGCTATTGACTGTCAGGTTTAGAAGGGAATTTGGAACATGATTTGGGACTTGATTTGCGTGCTACCATAGGCAGTATTACACTACTATTTTGAGATCTCACTTCTGCTAATGCTGCTATATTAATAATTGATTCCCAGAATTCATGGATATCCAGATATTTTTATTCATTTTACCACTTGTGTCAGTCATTGCACTGAGATCTTTTTTTCTATCTGTTACCAATAATAGCTGATTACTTTTTTCAAAAGCTTTTTTTCTCTGTTATAAACTCTTATATCGCTTTATAAAAACAAGACATAAAGATGAATGAAATTTAAATTGGTAATATTTGTGATACATTACTTGAATAATCCCATGTAATTTTTATTGCAGGATTTAATTAGTTCTCATTGTTAAAAAAAAAGATTTCAAAATCAAGACAGACATTATTTTAACTTCTGCTTTTATGATGAAATCTCAAGAACTCATTATAGTTTAGTTTTATTTTTGTTGATTTCTATTTATCTTCTACCGATATGAAACAGCAAGTTAGCCATCAAAAGGAAACTGATGAAGTACATCATTTTCTTGCTTAGGACAGGGTATGAAATTCCTTTTGAGATGTTTTGTCTAGAGTATTTTTTCCTAGGGTACACTGGAGAGAGACAGAAGTTTCCTTTCCTAAAGTTCACAAATTCAGTGTACAGAATGTGAATTCCATAAGCTTTCTTGTTACATTGCTAATAAGGTATTGGTTCCATATCAGAGTATGCTGTTAAAATTGTGAACTAATTCATTTTGACACTTACTTATTACACTTTTTCCTTAAGAATCATAGAATCATTAATGTGGAAAAGAGCTTTAAGATCATCAAGTCCAACTGTTAACCTCACAATGCCAAGACCACCACTAAACCATGTCTCTAAGCACCGTGTCTAAATGTCTTTTAAATACCTTCAGGGATGGAGATCCAACCACTTCCCTGGGCAGCCTGTTCCAATGCTTAACAAGCCTTTAGGTGAAGATTTTTTTTCATACTATCCAATCTAAACTTCCCCTGGTGCAGCTTGAGGCCGTTTCCTCTTATCCTATCACTTGTTACTTGGGAGATCAACACCTACCTCTCTACAACCTCCTTTCACATACTTGTAGAGAGCAATAAAGTCTCCCTTGAGCCTTCTCCTCCAGGCTTTAGTCACTTTCCTTTCAGAAGTAGAAAAACATGACTTTTTAATCTCCCTGAAAAAAAAAGACTCACAAATAATAACTGGAGCAATATGTAATTAAGTTATCTTCAGAACTTTGACACAGGATTTTGCAGATGAAGTTTACACAGAATAAAGTGACTGAAAGCAAATAAATAGCTTCGTATCTTTGTAGTTCTTGTGTAATGGGGTCATTTTAGCAGCTGCTGCTTGCAAGGCATGCAATATAGAAAGATCAAAGCACGTTTATTTTAGTTCTGTAAGAAATGGAACATGGTGCAGTATTAATGACTTCTACAGAAATATTAATGGGCCAGATTCTGCTTTCAGTCACACCTAATCAGCCATTCGCTATGTATAACAGATGACAGAGCCTGAGCTTTTTATTCTACCAGAAATGGAGGCTGGACACCCTGGACTTCTTGGTCACCTTGTAGTACCACATGTGGAATAGGCTTTCAAGTTCGTCAGCGTTCCTGCAGCAATCCAACACCTCGACACGGTGGACGCGTCTGTGTGGGTCAGAATCGTGAGGAGAGGTGAGTTATCTTTTTTCTACTGTTTGTTTTAATTTCTTCTGCTCAGCTGTATTCCACAGAATGTTTTCTCCTTTTCCTGCCTTTTTTTTTTCTTTTCCGTTTCCTTTCACTGTAACTCCCCTGCTGCACAGTAGCAGTATTCCCATTAGCAAGGCTGTGGGTCTGCAGCAGTACCTTCATCTTTCGTTTAGCTGTATCCTTCCCAAGCCAGCTGAGAGCTCCTGGTACTGCCACAGAATTGTGCTGAAGCGATACACTGCTGTCCCTTGAGACCCTGAAAATTGAATCTCCTTGAAAATTGATTGCAGTGTGTTTGAATTGTAACTCACCCAGCCTCAAGACCTGGAATTCAGAGCAAAATATAGTAAGGTCACAGCACTATATTACTGATGCTTTGAGCTCCTTTTTTTCTGTCTTGAATTAAGCATCTATATAACATGAAAGGAAGTTTCAAGGGTTTTGTTTTATATTAAATAAATATAATAAACCTTGAACTCAAATATCTTGTAGTAAGGTTTCAGAGTGTTTTTATATTTTGTGTATATTAACCCTTGAGCAGATTAAGTCAGCTCATATTTTGACTGCCATCTACTGCTTTGGCACCAAGCTGGGTATTTTGTCATTAGCACATAACGTAAAGTTCAGGCGTCTGATTCTATTTGACATGCACCCTAATGTGTCTAATTTGTATTTTCTGTGCTAGGAATTTAAACAGAAATTAAATATTTCTTTAAATCAAACTAGAATGTATTCAACTTCTAGATGCATTATGTTGTTTCCCAAGACATGCCAAAAAACTACACAGCAGAAGACTGGTGTTGCTATAAGAATTTTGAGTACTGTAGTCACCCATACCAAGAGATGCATGCAGATAGGTTTATTCTCAATGTACACTTGCAGCTTACTTCTATGTTTCTGTATGGATGATTTAGTATCCTATATTGCTGTTGGGTAAAAACACAATTCAGTAACCTTTACGATGAGTTTCAGTAAGGGATTTAAACACCAACTCTGGCATTTCTTCAGATGAGGAGATCCCATCAAAGGAAAGTTGCATCACACATTTATGTATTAACAGATCATCAGGGATCTGGTATTTCTAAATGTAAAGGATCAGTATCACAGAACATGTGAGCACTTAATGCTGTTTCAGAGCCATGAATATTTACAATTTCATTGCAGAGGAGAGCATTCTGTTATTGTGTAAATTGCTTTCTGAAAATAGGTTGCCCAACTAAAAAGCCATCACTACCAAATGTAGGTTATATCTGCTGTTACATATCTCTGTCCCAGCATGAATAACAGTTATTGGTTTTCTTGAACTGAGAGGTCAGTCTAGGACAGGACACAATAAGAGTGAAGATCAAAGAACAGGATTTTGTTTGGATAAACCTTTTGGTGATGGGCTATGAATGTTAATAGTCATTGTTCATCTGAAGTTTAACAGGGAATAAAAGTCTAGTAAGGAGTTTCAGAGAAATACAGAAAACAGTGAGAAATACTTCCATAATTATAGGAGAAAGTGTCCAGTACTAAGACAATGGGTGCACTAAAAAAGCAGTAACAAAATGAAGAATGATACAATGAGTTGAAATAATAGCAGCCTAGGAGGATTGAATTTTGGTATGTAACAGTTTGAAGGAACAGCAGGCTTGTGTTGCTTTGCTTTTGTAGCCTGCAGGTTGCTTGTCCCTGCCCTTTATGTCCAGTTTAGCAACAATCTGTGGTGTATGCGTCTGTGAGTTTACTGGAGGATGCCTTTTTCTCTCACCGTTCCTTTGTCGTTGTTTCCTTGAATCACCCTTCACTCTCTGGCCCTGTACCTTTCTTTCACTCACTAGTTTTCTCACAGCTTACCATCTTGCCTCTACCCTGATTCTATTCAAATTTTCCATGATGTGTACTGATACTTTTAAAGTTGTTGTTTTTAAAAGTGCTTTTAAAATTTATTTCCAGAAGGTATGATGTGTTAGAAAGTTTTGTCATATGATTTGTAAAGCAACAAGAGGAATGAAGCATCAGTTACTTGCCAGGATTTTCATCAGTGTCAGGCCAAGTACTTGGATAAAACTTTTCAGAGCTGTTAAAATCAGAGAGTCCTGGGAAACTCACCATCCAGGGTCCACCCTACTGCTCTCAGCAGGGGATCGGGGCAAGCCTGGAGATTGTGACCAGATCCAACCCAGAGTCTCGCTCATAGGTGATACCAAGGCAATGAGGCAGGTCTGAAGTCCAGCTGGGGAGCAAAACCACAGGCCAGGGTTAGGATCAGGTTCAGTGGCTACTGGGATGGTCTATAGCAATAGGGCCAAGGCCAGAAGCCAGTCCACACATTGAGGTCTAGACCAAGGGGCTCCATGTTGGGCCATGGACAAGGTCCACCACTTCTCCAACAGCACAGCTTAGGCAGGAGTTGAAGATCCCTGGCAGAGCTTAAATAGAGCTCCTGGGCCCATGGGTGTGGGTAGAGATCCCAGGTGAGACTGGTTGGGGCCATTGGGGCTTTATGAGTGTCCTTAGGGCTCTGACAGCTTGTAGAGAGTTTTGAGCTCTGAGGGCAGTGGGTTACCAGTATTTACAGTAGTCTGAATATTCTGCTTCATTCCAGTACCACTGGAGTTACATCTGTACCAAATGGAAACAGTTCCTTTGAGAATTAGTCCCAGTACATTTAGGATGGCTGAGCAAATACTCCACATGCAATAACTCCTAAAAAATGTTTACCTTGCATTTGTATCCAGGGTACCAATAAGCAGCTTCTCAGATTTTCTCAATTAAATTAGTCGATGCTTATGAATAGCCTAACATTTAATCTTAATGGCCCAACTCATGTGTGAAAGGAATGTATGTTTAGTCTCAGTAAAAATTAGAATTAGTTGGTTTGCACATTGTGTGCATTTGTCTTTATAAAAGTACATATACACATCAACTTCACCTGTCCAGGGGCACAAAGACGGGATTCGGTTTCCACAGCCAACATTGTACCAAACTTTGAAACAGCTTTTCAACAAATGGTGATTTCAGTCAAAGCCCAGCGCATAACTCCTTAGAAAGCAAAACAGAAAAGGCAGCATATAGCTGAGGTAAATTCATGTGCAGATGTGAATGCATGTTCAGTTTGAGAGTATTTGTTCATGCATTAGAAGATAAATATTTATCTAGCTTATGTTTGGTTTACATTACAAAATCCATGATCCTATCATGGCTAATGTGTCAGGCAGCTCTGTGCTTGCTGGTCATTCTTTTGAAATCAATGGCAATATTTACCAATTCAAAGTGTTGCAGATAGGTCTAGCTGTTGTATGTTCTGCTGCTGAAGAGGTTTGGGGGTGCTGGAGAACAGTTGACAGCAGCAAAGACTCATAAGGCAAATTTGCTCTGTAGAAATAGGTCAAAAGTACAGCCAGCATGCATTTGAGAAGGAATAAAACCAGTATTTTAACAAAAATTTGTTAATCAGATAAATCAATTTAGTAGTTAAGACTTCAGATGAAAGACATCCTGATTAATTCCTTACGGGCTTAAAAATTTATGGTTTTTGTCCTGTGTGAGAAATAGTCACTGAAACTGCTGGAAAACTCTCTAGTTTTTAGCTTATAGACCCTATAGTGTCCTGTCTTGACTTTTTCATTGAGTGAAAATGTTTGTTCTCTCCTTTCTGTGGAGGAAGCTGTGGATATGGGCTTATTAAATCCACTGGTCTCCCTCCAACCTGTGCAGAAATGAGGGACACTAGAATGAGAATCCCTTGCTTTCAGTTACCTATCTTGCATTACATATGAAAAAAAAAGGAAGAAAAAAAGCATGACAAATCAGAAGTAGAAAAATAAATTGTCTGCAGATGAGGAGTAAATGTTTGAAAGCCCTGGAAATTTTTGGGTGTGTAGTAAGACCAGAAGCAGTACATATTGTCAGCGTTTTGGGGTTTTTTTGTACACAATCCTCAGCAGATATTCAGAGCCTTTAGGCATGTTTCCATGGGAAGGAGGAACTGCTGAGAGTCAAGTGCCTGCACTTTGTAGCACTGCTTGTTTCTGAGCAGTGCGAACAAGCCCAGAGTCCCCTTCAACAGAGCAGATCGAACACCACAAAGCTTTGGGTTTGCTTGTGCTCCTGTGGCTGTCTTGTCTGCTGGGAACAATATGTTCCCATTCTCTTCGCTTTCTCTGCTCCCTCCTCTTCTTGTTACAAAAGCCCCTGGGAGCACATGTCCCAGCTCCCACCGCCTTCCACAGTCTCCCGGGTGGGGATTTCTATTCATTCAACAGTCTCAGTCCAGTAAGGCATGTGTGTGTGTTGTGCATATGCCTTCAGTTAAGGGAATCGAGCATTCCCATCAACCTCAGTATAGTCTGTGCTTCCCAGTCAGTGACTAGCTAGTATTTGTGAGTAGCCACCACATAACTGTATATTGCATAGGAATAGGCAGACACTGATGAAGGTTAGTTTGTTTTTCTTAAATACATGCTAATATAGTATAATTCAAAATTAAGAACTATGTATTTAAATTGAATAGCATCTCTCTGTGGAATTAAAAAGACACGTTTCTAACTGTCTTGCAGTTAGCCCGTGGCACTCAGCAGTGCATGACAACACTGAAATAAATTGATGTTTTACTAAAGGTTGAGATCTTCATAAGAGAAAGAATAGTAATTTCAGTTGTACTGTAATTGCCTGGAGCAAAAATTAAAAAATTACTGTAAAAAAAGTTGTTGACACAATGAGAGAGAGGATGTTCTCCCTTCCCCCAGTATGACAATTCCTTTATTAGGGCATTTGAACTTGGATTCACTGCAAGGGGAAAGGGTCATTGTACAAAATGCCTGTTTCTCTCTGCTGTTCATCCTTCTGACCTCATTGCAGTTAGATTAGGGGAGAGGGCAGTGGTTTCACAGATTCAAATTTCTTGCATTGCATGTTTTGTTGAATTACTGTAAAATGTTAGCCCTGTGGGTCCTGAGAACAAAATTAAGAGGGGAAGAAAGAGCAAAAGGGAAAAAGGGTTACTGAGTAACTTGAAATGCAGCCAAGAAGAGATAAAATGAAACTTGGCTCAAAGTCCCAGCTATAGCACAGCTCTCAAAGATCAAGTGCAGGGATGTCTTTAGCTGTGAAAATGTACCTGATGATTTCAGAGGCTGGATGGCTGAAACGAAAATAAGATGCTACTTGTATTCTGAGGTTTTTTGGTTTGGTTTTTTTGTTGTTGTTCTGAAAAAAAAGAGAAGAAAATTGATGCTCACTTCTATTATTGACTTGAAAAAAAAATCCTAAATTGAAGTTAATTAGCTGGCACAGACGTTTTAGGGCTTTTTTCAGTTTCATCTTGTAGTTCCAACTGCATCTTTAAATAGTGTTGGTTAATATAATTTCTAGCCTTTGAAGTGCTTGCTGTGTTAGTTGTTAGGTTTCTTTTCTGCGTTTCGTTTAAATGAGAGAGCAGGTGATAGGGCACATTGGCACTAAAAGTGTTATAAGTCACTGAGATTTGTCACACCTAATTTCAGGTGTCCGTGAATGAGAGTGCTTATGTTGTGAGTCGGGTATATGGTCTGTAGAAATCTAGTCAATACAGGCTGTGGAGAACAGAGTGATTTATCTCCTTCTATTGTATATTCCTAAATTTGGTCAAATTAATCATGCTAGTCTCCGTAGGTTTTATTGACAAAATTTCTATTGGCTGTAATGGGAGCTTAGTTGTCTGTTTCCCACGCAGCCTTTATAGTCAAAGGAGAGAAATCAGTATATTGAGGGCTCTATCTGTATGATCTACATTAGGTATTTTCTTTAGGGTAACATAAATCATGTTTTCAAAAAGGACTGTTTCTTTCCATGAACTGTTGCTCAAGTTTAGATGACGACATCATTTGTAGACAGCTACACTGTACATGCCTATATTTTAAGGGGGGTGAGTCCCACCTTTAATTTTACTTTTTGCATGGCTGAATATGGGTAATTGTCAACTTCATGGCAGACTTGCTTTATCCTATGTGTGTGTCCCAAATCAACTTAGCTCATCTCCATTAAGAACTAATGAAATTATGCAAAGTGTGTACTCATTTGACTAAATAAATGGCGGTTACATCTATGTTTCATTGGGTACACGTTCTCAACAAATGATCACAGAGACAAGCTATAACAAACATTCACATTAAATGACTGCATGTGACAAAGAATGTGTGCAGCTGTTGGACTTTTAGGGGAAGAATATCCAGGCACAGAACATTCCTATGCATCTTTAGTGATGGCATAATGTGAACTGTGAATTGCAAATATTGAACATGCAAGAGGAAAAAAAGGTAGTTTATGTATAAGATACCAATGAAAAACATTGTTTCAGTGCACTGAAGAATTCTGAGATAGTAGATTCATAGATATTGAGGGTTTGGGGCTTTTTTCCCTCAGTTTATTGATAAACAGCAGAGAAGTTCGATACAAGCTGTTGTTTCCTTAACTATGCAGGAACACAAAACTAAATGTCACTCCCCTATTTACCCAAGCTTTTAAATTTTGGTGGAGTTGCTCAGACCAAGGGGTGAATTCTGAATCATAAGCTCCAGCACATTTGATAAACCTACTGTTGTATATATTGTATATGCTGTATACACAAACAATTTTTTTTATTTTTCGCCCACTGAATTCTGAAAGTGCATATTCCTTGGTAGTAGAGAATTAGAGCTTGAGGATCTCGGGGCTTTTTGTAAAAAAACAAAACAAAACCAGAAAAAAAAAAAAAAAAGTGGTTATTCTTATTCTTGTTGAAAATGACAACAGTTTATACTGTCATTTCTCTTTTTGTAGAAAATGAATTCCTGAAGTATTAGAGCCAGTTTTCATTGCAGGAGGGTGCAAAGTGATGGAAAATTGTTACAAGGGCAGGAAGACAGTGGATTTTGGATGGCTAGTGTAAAGAATGAATAAGTATTGTAACAGATTGATTTGTTTGTTCAGGACAATCAGTAGCTGGAACAAGTCTGAACCCAGTCACATCTATAAAATATTAGAGGACTCCTTCAGGGTCATCTGTTTTCTGAATATCTGTCATGGCTTTGCTTTATCTGGAGTAACAGCTTGGTCTCTTTCAAAGCCCCAGCCACCGCCACCGGTGCTCAAATCTTTTGGACCTGTGTAGAGGGTCCTTACTAAGCAGCGTATACTATGGCTAGGATATCAGATGACACACTCAAAAAATCAGAAATGTTATATTTTTAGAAAAGTATGAAAAAACTAACTAGAAGTTGGGATCCTGCCACGTATTTGAATGTCTTGTTATAATGACAGTTTAGTAGTAAAATAATCCTGCTTCCCTCAAGAACCTAGTAGGTGTCTGAATCAGTTGATAGCCCACTGGGAAATCCTTCAGAGATTATAATAGGTAAAAACACCCTTTAAAAGATAAACTAATGGTATTATGAAAACAGCATAGTCCTTTATGCCTAGAATCAATGTTTTAGCTTTTGTTTTAGCCATAAAAGTGGAGACACTGTCGAAAGCCAAAAGCAAGTTTAGGTCTCTGAAGAGGAGAGAGATGGATCCTAATCTGTGCTTAGCTGGAGACTGTAAAAGGCTGCCTGCAAAAATGGTTACTTTCCATTTGGTTGACTCATTTCTGCCCCAGATGTATAGCCACAACTGTTTTTAATAAAGAAATTGTCAACCTTGCTTATGTGCTCGGAGTATAATAGCATGGTTGTAGCGCATGGATCGTATAAATTCACTGAATCATGCAAACAAGTGCTTCACCTATGCAATTATGGCCTGAAAAAAAATCTCAAATGTTTAAACATTTGAAAATGAAAGGGGCCCTTTGTATTAAATATTCCCCCATACAAACATCTATCTGAATATTGCAAATGAGGGACTTTTAGCGGACGTCTTGACTTGGTACTAAATAGATTCTCTGTCTCTTTTTTCCCCCTCTTCCCACAGGTACTGCAATGAGCATTTGTTGTGCCCCCCTCATGTGTTTTGGACAGGCTGGGGTCCATGGGAGCGCTGCACTGCTCAGTGTGGAGGAGGGATCCAGGCGCGGCGTAGGACATGTGAAAATGGTCCCGACTGTCCTGGCTGCAGTGTGGTAAGTAATTCTCACCTTTTCCTTCAGCATGTATCTATGGGCCGTGCCTATGCCATGGATGTCTCCATGTCCATAGGGCATCTGTGTATATCTGTGTGCTCTACCCCTAACATGAGTCGCCATGTTGCTCATGTGTGCTGAAATTCACACAGTTCTTCAGGGCAAATTCAGCTTTTTCACAATATCATTTACAGTATGAGCTTCCTGAGGTAAGGTTGGTGCAGAGGTGGATGTGTCCTGGCAGGTTTATGGTGGTTTTTTATTTTTATAACCAGAGGATATAGGAACCCTAGCCATGAGCCCAGGTCTCCAGTATATCAGATCCTCTACAGCACAGAAAAAGGTAAATTTAAGATCTAAATACATAAGTAGCCACTAAGTGAATACATGGAACCACCAGGAAGTGCTAAAGTGAGTTTGAATCGCAATAGTGACCTTAGCACAGCAGCAGCCTAGAAGCTGTCAGGTTTTGAAGCTACAGTGGGATACCCAGCTGTATGGATACCTGCTTTATGAAGAGAAATGTCGTTGTTTAGACCCAGATGGGACCACATGGCTGCTTGCTCAACACATAGACACGCACACACACTCATTTCCAGGAGGACGGGCAAGATAATAGGGAGAAAAATTCAAAACACCATGGGCTGAAATAAAGTGAATTCAATAGAACAATGCAAGAGGTGAAAAATTAACAATAATAACAATAATAGTAATGAATCAGTATATAAAGTGAGTGATATAGAACACACCAACCACCTAGACCTGCGCTGACAACACTGCACCAGAGACCTGGAAACATACAGGAAAGTATATAGGGGCTTTTTCTTATATCTGCACAAATATAGGTGGTAGGTTTCATGTGAAAGGAACATCAAAATGGGACATTGCTTTCTTGAAGGTGAATGAAATGATGCATGGTAGTATACGGGTGAAAGAGAAAAACATAGCAGAGGCATGTAGAGAGCTGTGACACATTCACTACAGTACACTGGGAACATAACCTCAGTGTGAGTATTCCTGAATGGATAACACTGCCAAAGTCAGAGGAAAGAATATTATTGCCGGACAAATTGAAGCTGAAGCAAGGTCTTAGCAAGTGCAGGTGAATATCAGTTGAACCTTGGGGTGTTGTTTCATAATAATTTCAGTTCTAGTGGTGAATCGTCACTGAAGGCGGTGTTGTGTATGAAGAATAACATGGGTGAAAATCTGAAGTGTCCAGAACTGCAAAAGACAGATTCTGCTGGTGAATGACAGATGGTGGTGTTAATCTCCCCAGTGACCAAGAATGAGTACAGCTCAAAGGAAAAATGAAAGCTTGGTTTTAGCCATGTTGTGCTTAATGGCTGGGCCTGAATTTGCACACTGAGAAGGATATACTCAATTTCTTCCAGAATATTAAAGAGGTAGAAGAAAAATATGGGGGTTTTTTCACATATTAAACCAATTTTTACATGCCTTCATTTCAGAGAGTAAGCTTAATTCTGAGGTTTATCTTCATCTATGGGCTGTTAGTTAGACTGGTGGTAATTCAATACTAAAGGAAGGATCATTGATTACCTTTTTCCTAATTCTAAGGTTTTGTGCATTTTCCCAGGATTTGTTCTCTTTTTAACATTTATCCTGGTGGTAGAATTGTATTTCCAGTAGATGGAAAACATCCAACAGGTTTGGTTTTGTCTTTCAGTTGAACTTTAAGAATTAATCTAATAACTTAGAATTATAACAAGTTTTCAAAAATACTTGTCTCCTTCTGATGATACACAAAAAAGCAGACAAATGGTCTAGATCTACTGTTAAATCTTCCTGACTAGCACAGAAAAGCGTACAATATGAAGGTTTCCTGTCTCAGTCATCCCTGTTAATGTCACAAAACAGTTACTGGTTCAGCTATGAAAATGTTTTGGGGGTTTTTTATTATTATTAATTAGAAAATTACTGCCTTGATAGTTTTAAAAAAAAAAAGTGCTTGGCTTTGGAGAGCATAGTTGTCTTGATAATACATAGGCACCAGTGGAAACAAGCTGAAGGTAGAAATTCTCTATAAACCCTAGCGTTCTTGCAAGACAAGGGACTCAGATGCGAAGTCTGTGTTCTGTATAAGTTTCTGTGAATGTGAACTTGGAAGTTAACCTGTATTGAGTCATAAGTTTTGTAGCCATAGTAGGACTTTGTCAACAAGTGTACCTGGAGAAAAAAGTACTTAATTTCTTCTAGGAGCTTGTTTTGTTAATATAGTAAAGAGTAATCTGAAATATTTTTATGCCTTCTTGTAACTGTTGAAAAGACAAAATATATATGTAAATAAAATCCTGAGGAATGAAGTGCAGGTATAACAAAACTTGTTTATTCAGCAGAGTTTCTGTTTCAATTGAAAATGTGTGGTTTTGTTGTAGTAGGTATGTATTCTTCAACTTATATATTTTTACCATAGTGAGTAAGGGAGAAATTATTGTGCTTTGTTACTAATAGTTTTCCATCTTTACTAGTTGTAGTGATATTAAACTTAGGTGGTGAAAGATACTTACTGAATTTAGTTTGGTTTAAAAACTTTTCATTCGGTGTCTCTGAGAGCACTTGGAAAGCTAAATAATCTTGGGAAAAGTTGCAATGAAAGTGGTAGTAATCCACCCTGTCTACTGGATATCTGATCTAGAGTATAAGTTGTTATGAGCCCAACTTTCATCAAGTGAATTAAAAGCATAGCTGAGAACAGACTCGGGGACTTAAAGTGCCTATTTCTCGCTTTCAACTATTAGATGATAGTTTTAATCTAAAAGGAGACTTTTCAGATTTCTTATTTATCTTTAGTGAGAATGAACTCTGGGAAACTTTCACAGTGATTGAATGGCATGAGTTGCCATAGGCCTTCTGCAGCTGTATAGTTCAGAGCATGTGGCCTGTAAAGGCAAGTCTTAATGTTTCTAAAAAGTGGGGAAGAAAATATGTAGACAGATGCCTGGAGAACAAGAAGATGATAACTATGTTAAGCTTCATTTCTTCTTGAAATGAAAATAAATTTTTGATGCGTCAGAGGGGTACGATGGACTAAATGTTGTCTTGAGAATCCATTGAACTATGCCAATTCTTTATTTTTAGAACTGGTTTTCAGTGGGGGGTTGAGGAAGAAAAAGAACTACTGGTTTTTTAAGGCTTAAGAAAAGAAATCTTATAGAGAGTTTGCTAGCAGTATCAGCGGCCCAGATTTTTGTCGTAGCAGAACCTGCCTCTTCTGTTTTCCAATCTGCACCCAGGCTGTGAGACTGCAGTGTAGCCAATCCTAATCTATTCATCTGTTCTCATTTTGCAGCTTTTCCTATATTCATGGCTGTTGTCTGTGTCCGTGTAATGATTTATACCATGTAATTTTACTGAGCATATTTCCTTCCTTTTAGTTTGGTTGTACTGCTCTTAGTCTGTAATAGCACAGCAGGCAGCTACTGTCTGTGTTTTACGTTTTGCATTTTTTGCAATAGTTGGTTCCTTGGCCTTATCTGTCTTACAGTAGAAATCAACCAACATACTTGTATAGTTTTTTATCCGGACTCAGTAGAATGCTCCCTCAAATTATTGCAAACTTAGGATCTTATAAAATAGTAATGAAAATAATAAGGCTTTTGATATGTATAAATATTCCAGAGAGAAAAAAAACATAATGATATTTTAAGGATGCATCTCTCACTGAAGTGCACTCAATATGTGAAAATAGATGGCCAGAGACTTACAACTGAAAGCATTCACACTGAATATAGAAAACCATAAATTGCTAAGATATAGGAGAATTAGACCACAGAGACTCCTGAAGGTCAAAAAGATGAAGCTTGACATCAAAATCTGGAGCCATGAAGACCTGTAAAAGTCTTTATGTTAAGCAAAGTTTGTAAAGAATGCTTGACATTGTCTCATAAGAGATAGGACCATCACAGCCAAATGTAAAAGCAGCTAAAATCTGGTAATAGGAAGCTTATACTCTCATGCATTCAGGTGACACATGCGCTAGAGAAGGAACTCTGGAATTCTGTGGACTGTGCTAATATGACTCAGAGGACAAATATTTTCAGATTTTACAGCGTACTCAGTTAAATTGAACATTTGCTTCAGAAAATGCTTCTTTTCCCCTGAGAAACATAATCTCAGTTGAATTTGCCTCAGGCCAGTAATAAAAAATAACTTTTTTTAAGAGTTATTGCTAGAGTAAGAAATCTAGTGTAAAGCTGAAGTTGGGTGACATACTTTACATATATTTGTGCTTTCTTCAGTCATGCTAACACATGCATTAATTTTAGCTTTTGTAATGAGAGACTGGTAAAGTGTGCATACTTTCCATATACCAAAACAAAGCACATTGAGCTTTCCTAAGGAATGAAAAAAAAAAAAAAGAAAAAAAAAAAAAA
>WTSP01027311.1:0-26841 GCA_025331215.1 Actenoides lindsayi | reverse complement strand
TTTTCTATTCTTTCGTCACCACACGCTTTGGGGAGGAATTTCTACTCTACAATTACCAGCCGGTACCGGTGCAAGGGAACAAAGGCAGGCCACTTAGACAAGAGCTTTTCAGCCAGGGAAGAAAGCAGCTCTTCAGAGCTTTTCCAGCAGTTTATAAAAGCATTTAGCATTTTGTTAAGTTGTGACAACTTTTTAAGAGGCTTTCTCCCTTGAAAGATGTGGGTTTGTTGTGGTTGTTTGGTTTTTTTGCCCCCCCCCCCCGAAAAAGAAAAGAAAAAGAAAAAGGAAAAAAGCAAAAAGCAAGTGGATTTGTCATAACGCCTCTTTTGGAGCAGAGTGCATCATGATTTCAGTCCACTATTTATTGCTTCAGAGAAGGTCCAAGGCTTAAACTCAGCTGACATGACACACTAACAATTCTGGCAACCTTGGAATTGCAAAGAGAGTCGAGGGAAAGAAAGAAAAACCCCAAACCAACCACTATTTTATAAGGCTTTTACTGTTTTCGCTTAAGTAAAACTTAGAGCAAGATTTGCAGTAAGAGGAAGGGGTTCTTTTCATTTAGTTTTTGTTCTGAAGCAGCTCGTCCATTTGGGGCAGATAAATGTTACCGCAAACACTTACTGAGCTCTCTGAGCTCCTCTGAAACAAGACACTCTTGAAATAAATCACCTCTGCCAGCTCAGGTTATCACAGATGCCAACAGGTATTTATGTCACTAAAACTACACAGAATTACAGATAAATATGTAGCCTCAAAACCAAAACAAGATACCTTGAATATTTTTCTCCTAGCTAAACAAAAAAGCAACCCAGGCACTGCAGACGAAAAGGAGTCGGAAAATGTTGGGGAAGGAAAATACAGAGAACTCTCCTCACCAGAAAAACAAAACCCAAAAACTTTAAACCATCTGCATCTCCCCAGTGTCTGTCAGGAGGCACCAGTTCCCCTTCCAGTGCATTGCAGATTAAATTCACTAATCTTTAATTAGTGCCTGCTCCATCCCATCCAAGCAGAACCGTTGTGGCTCTGACACAGAGGCAAAATGCAGCCAGCCCAGCCCGAGGGGAAAGCCCCCGCCTCGCAAAGAGCTGGGGTCCTCTTGGCAGAAATACTTTGGAATATATAAAAAAAAAATCACTTTAAAAAAACCCCTTCTGTCAGCACAGGGCAGTGTTCTCAGTCTTACACATGGTGACCAGCACCTTCCCCTCTGGGGAGCTGGGTTTCTGGAGCATCTCAAAGGACCCTGCTCAAAGCTGGGTGCTTTGGGGGGGCTTAGGAGGCTGCTCACTTTGGATTTTTTTGCATTAAAAGGCAAGAAAACAACATAGTTGTTAAATTGAAGAGACCCGTAAGGTGCTGGAGCTGCCCTGCAATCAGAGCAGCTCCTGCACTGAGGACCAGCCCAGACCCAGAGCAAGGTGCAGGCAAAGCCCAGTTGCCCCATTTCCCTTCAGTCTTTGTCCTTGTGCCTCCAAAACTCCACAACACCTTGTCCATAAGCAAAATCCTACCAGTTCCAGCTCAGTGTCCATCCCAGCAGGGCTCAAAGCAGACTGGGGCTGTTTGCACAGGGCTCTCAGCCCTCAATGAACCTTCACATCTGCCTTCCCTGCTTTTCCCTTGACTACAGCCACAGTCAGCAATAGTTGCAGGGCAGCACCATGCTGGGAGTGAAAAGCTCAGCTCTCAGCAAGAAACCCAGCTCTAACCACCTTGCCATATATCCTCACATGCAGAAACATCTCTTTTATCTTACAATTCCTTTCCCAAAAGAAAAAGATGTTCATGAAGTTGATGACTGGTCCCCATGTCCCTGACAAAGAAGATGCAAAGATTCTGTTTGCTGCACTGAAGGATTTATTTGGCTGCTTTGCAGGAGGTGACAGGATCAATGGGAGTTGTGTTAGCTGGGGCTTGCAGGGTGCTGAGACCTCCCTGCCCACCCCCATGGCTGGCCTGGACACTGGGAGGTGGTGCAGGGTGGCAGCGGGACTGGCAAGGGCTGGGCTTCCTGGTGGGACATGGAATGTGCCTTTGGACCACTGTAGCGAGCTTGCAGCCGCCAGCAATGACATGGGATGGGGGGGACATGGTGCCACCACATCCCGTGGGAAGGGACACAGGTTCCCTCACTCCCCTGCCCAATTTCTGCCTTTTATACCACCAAACACCATCTTCCCCTCTGCTGACCAGCCCTGTGCTTTCCAGCAGTGTCACCAGCGCAATGAAGAACCAAAAGCCACCAGACTCATTTTGCAGCAGACCTTTGGATTGCTCCAGAGGTTCCCACCAGCCCCCCAAGGTGTCAACTGTCCCCCCTTGCTCCCATCCCCTCCCACAAGCCATGGCTGTCCTTGGAGCCTTCCTAATAATATTCCACCCACTCTCCAAATTGAAGTCCTTCTTCATCCTACCCTGGAAAGTGGCTGGTGCCAATGCAGAAGCCACCCTGGACCTCACCTGCTGGATGTATGTGGCTGTGGGCTCAGTGGTGAGCGTGGGCTCAGGGTGTTGCCTGCGCTGGTTTTCTCTCTGCTTCTTGGTGTGGCTCAAGTAAGAGAAATGAAGGAGCAGGGGGAGCCTGGGTACATTTGGGCCGTCACCTGACTGCTGCCGTAGGTGCTGGCAAGCGCCCAGTATGTCCAGCTGACAGCAGAGCTTTAAAGAGGAGACAGGCACTCTTGGGTGTTAAAGGAAAAAAAAAGCCACCTGCATGAGAGGGTTAAGGATGAAGGAAGAGGGTGCTGGACATGCATTAGGCTTTCCAGAAAGTGTCGGCATGTTCCGCTTCTCTTGTGCAATCATATCTCCAGGAAAACAACTAGTGCTTTTTTTCAGGCCTGTTTTCCACCGTACTGCCTGCAAAAGCCTCCCCATGGCTCAGCCCTCCTGGTGTTTATCACCTCCTCATAGGAGAGGGCAGGGGGCTGGTAGTGGAAGCAAGATGGACACCAGCTTCCCAGAGCTCCCAGTAAAGAAAGCCACCAAATGTTCACTCCCAACACGGGGAGAAAGTGCCAGGGCAATCCAGGGGAGGATGGGCAAAGGGGCTGCGTGCAGTGGAAGGTAAGAGAGGCTGGAATGCTGTGGGACAGACCCAATCACCAGGCTTTTCTAGCAAAGAAAAGCCATTTACAGCAAGGGGGGCAAGGCATGAGGCAAGCCCAAGGTCTGCCTGAAGCCAGACAGTCGGGGAGTGGATCAGAGAGCAGAGCCCGCAGCTGCTGAGCCCCAACCCTGCCAATGGCCTCGTGCAGGGAAAAATGACACCCCAGCGCTCTGGGACTGGTGAGGGAATGGAAAAGTCCCAGGGAGCTTCCTGCCAGGGCCAAATTGTCTTCCCCAGCGAGTCAAGGACAGTGTGTGTCCCTCAGACCCCTCCAGACCCCCTCCAAACACCCACTTCCCAGCGTCCTCTCCAGCGTGTGCCAAGGGCTGGTGTGTTCTGGACACGTTGTGCCAGCCCTGGCCAGCCCCCGGCATCCCAAGACCCAGATATGATTTAGGAGCATCCCCCACAGGACAAGCAGAGGGTGGTGCCTGCTCTCATCCCCCCATCCCAGGAGACCCAGACCAGTCCCCAAAGGTAACCTGAGGACAGTAGCAAACCAGTGCCCACGACTGGGGCATAAAACCAGAGGCCAGAGCTTGAATGAGTCCGGGCTGACTGGTCACCAGCTCCCAGGTAACCTCAGCACCACCAAGTCTCATCCTGACATGGCTTCTGCAGTGCCCTTCTCATATTAAAGGGCTAAATTTATAGCTGCAGAAGAAGTGGAATCAAACTCTGCAACTGAGGACATGAAACAACAACAGGAGCTGCTGAGGGAGCTCTCACTGACCCCACTGTGCTGTGCCTGCTCTTTCCCCTCCTGCAGACACCAGCAGTTCAGGGTTTTTTCCCTCTTTTCACCTCCGAAAGCTTTGGACCATCCTTAAGTCATTGCTATTTTATTCCCCACTCTCTTCCTGGCCAGGCAGTGGTGCATGGACCCCCAGGACCCATTTCTGAGCTGTTTTATATGGCAGTGGCTCAGCTGCACCCCTTGAGCCCAGCCCTGCTCCCAGCTCCTCACCACCCCAGGGTGTTTTCCTTTGCTGTTTGGATGCCAAGAGCTGTTTTGGAGCCGGGATGTAAACACAGAACGTGGCCCTAGAGTAGGTCACTGAAAAGTGACACAGGGCAGGCGGTCTTCTCCATCAGATGGGAGATCAGCAGAGGCTCCGGTGTCCTCCTGCCACCTGAGAGCACATCCCTGAGGAGCCGCTGCTCTGCCAAGTGCTGGAGAAGGGGGAGCGTGGGGGGCTTCCGCAGCACAGAGCCCATGTTCAGCCCCTGAGTGAAACGAGCTCAAAGCCAAGCAAGGTTTCCACAACCCACCGGGGTCTCCTCATCTTGGAGAGCCAACTCAAAGACACCCCTGGACTTTGCACCAGACCCCATCAGCCTTACAGAAGTGATCCTACAAAAATGATGTGCTACTTCAAGATTAGCACAGAGGTCTGGTCCCCGCATTGGGGTCTGCTCTGCAGCCACTGTCAGCTCTCTGAGCAGTAGGGAGGTGGGGATGGATTTCACCCCTCCATTCAATTAAAACCCTTTTGCAACACTTATCTGAAAGCTGTTTCTTAAAGGTTGAATGAAATCAGGGTGGAAATCCGAGGGCAGGAGCTGGGGAGTGATTGCTTCAGACAGAAGCCATGCCGGAGGGAGGTGCCTTAGGGCAGGGACTCACTGGTCGTGCTGCTGCTTCTCCAGTTCACGTTGATGTTTCCAGGAGAGCTGGCACAGTGCCCCGACTCTGTGCCCCATAAATAAGGTACAGCATCAGCTGTCATGTCAGCAGGAGACAAAAACATTTAATGTGAAAGCCTTTAAATGGAAGCAGGAAAAGAAAAGATAAAGGACAAATTTTATTTTAGATTCCTTACTGGTACATATTTTCCTTTCTGACAGTAAGGGGATGCGATGGCTTTACCAGCCCACCCTTGGAGAATGTATTTATAGAAACTTAATACTTTGCAAGAGAGTGGGAGGGGGATGCCAGTAACTCTGGCAGAGTGAATGCAAGTTGTAGGGAGAGTAGGGCAGGGGATGAAGAACCCAGCGATAGCCGCTTCCTTGAACGGACCTGGGGTTCTGGGAAAACTGAAATCAGGGAATGATCGATACCATTTGTACAGAGCTAGCAGGAGCCTGGCAGCAAACATGGCATGAAACTAGTCTTCTCTGCTTTCAGGACAAGAAGTGAAAAAAGGGACATGGGGGAAGACTATCGCAGCAAACATCATGGCATCTTGATTGAAAGCAAACACCATCCTCTGGCACGTGTAATTACACCAAACTGAAGACTATTTCCTAACCTTGAATATATTTCATCTGTAACTTAGCAACCCAGGCTGGGTGAAAGCATCAGAGCAGGAAGGAAGGCGGGTTCAGAGGAGAGATTGAGCCTCGCGTTCCCTTTTGTTCCCATTCCTCAGCAACAACTCAGTGCCAGAGGAGGTAGCCAGCTCCCACCAGCTGCCACAGAGCCAACCACCCTCCTCCTCTGCTGGTGGAAACCTCCCCCTTTGTCATCCAGACCTATAAACATTTCTCTAACCAAACACAAGTGAGTCAACCATGGCCACAGAAGTTACACAATGATGATTCACAGACTGCTCGTGCCGTTTCCAGAGAAGACTTGGAAGTTGAAACTCATGGTAGCACGTGTTCTGAGTCACAGACACTCAGGTGAGGGGGGAATCTGCCCTGGTTGCAGATGTCCCTGCTCACAGCCGGGGGCTTGGACTAGCTGGGCTTTAAGGGTCCCTTCCAACCCAAACCAGTTTGTAATTCTATGAATTGGAAACGCTCAAAGAAACGGACCCTAAAACACAACTCAGATTTACCATCAAGATGAGCTTGCCTGTCTTCTACTCACCAGGCAACCTTGGAGGACTGGCAAGTAGGGTAAAACTTGATTTTTTGCCTTTTCCCTTAAATATCCCCTCTTTTATAGTGCCTTGCTTAAAGTGTATTAACCCTCAGAACACGAGGAGGGAAGCAACATGTCCCGTGACAAGCAACCACCTGGGCAGGAAGGGTCACCTATCCCACTCCAGCACCAAATCCAACACTCTCATTACTTCCCAGTCTCCCTGTGCCGTCACCTGGTCCTTCCCATCATGTCCCATCAAACAGGCAAGCTAACTGCAGTCTGAGGATGCCAGGACACACAGGATCAGCAGTTTGGACCAGAGACAAGAAGTTGTGCAGTGGCTGTTGACTGCAGACACGCAACGTGCAAGCTATTCACCTGTCAGAGAACAAGCGCAAAGCACATGAAGCACGAGGCACCTTCATGCTCAGCTACCACAGACTTACTGCCCCATCCTGTTCCCTGCTTTAAATAACTGCTTTATTACAGGCCACAGGAACACTGATCAGCCTGCTAAACTAATAGTTAGTTTCACAACCCTCCAAGCCGTCAAAATGCTGCTAAACAAGTTGCTTTTCACAGACACCTCTGCTTAATGCCAACTATTCCCAAAACCACAGATTTAATTGCAACTGAACACTTCAGACTATTGTGCCAAGATCACCGAGTGTCACGAGGATCCACACTGTCCCCTTAAACTGCCATGCCATCCCCGTACCATCCTCCATCTTTTCATAGATCTGGAGCAGGATCTACTTGATCTGCCTGAGCCAGATCACATGGAATAATCTGTGGCTCCTCAATAAAAATAAAGGGTAACAAATTATTTGTAATAAATTTATTTCGTATATTGATGTACAGAGCTAAATTGAACATATAAACAGCACCAAGCCAGTGGAATTTATTCTACAAAACAAAGTTTAATACAAAAAGATGACTGCAATGTCTGACTCTTCACTTCTGGATTTGGATGGTTAAAAAAAAAAAGCCAGAATCCGCTAACCCAAACCCCACAAAGATTTTAAAAAGGCTAAGGGTGTAGGCACCGGTGTTTGCAAAAATTTCTAGGGCAGCACTGCCTCTCTTGTTAGAGCATTTGAGAAGAACCAAGGCTGCCTTCACTCTATCCCCTGTTTTATTAACAGTGGAAGAAGCCGGTCATTGTTTTGAAGAGAGCTGCTCAGTCTCCTCTGCTGCTCAAACACCTTTGCAACCCAAAAGAAACGGTGGGGTAAGAGTCAGCCCCACGCAGACTCTCTCCCATTTAATGGGGAATTTTGTTCCAGCAGGAATCTGCTGTCTCTCCACTAGTTTTGGCCAATGACCACAAGCAGGAGGGATGTCACGCATCTTCACGGTCCTTCCGCAGCAGCCTCGGGGTGAGTAGGTGGAAAAACCCACCAAAGCCAGCAGCAGGGCAGAAGCACAGACTTCATACCAGGAACAGCACACGGATCCCACCTCATAGGTGGCACCACCAGCCTGCCAAGCTGAGAGCTGGGCTTCGGCAGCCATCCTAAGCCAATCCAGAGCCTGGAGAGGCAGCTCTCTGCACAGCCAGCGGCAGGGATGAACGCAAACGGTACCCGGGATGCCGAGGAGAACAACGTCCACTGGTTACATGGGTTCAAATCAACGCTGCCAGGTGTTACCAGCTTATGCCAGCAGCACTTCTGGTCCCCGCTGTCTCCATGGAGAGTAGGACGGCTAGTTGACAACCCTGAGAAGAGCAGATCAGCAGTATCTCCACCTACCCTAAACTGCCACACACTGGTGCAATTTTCTTTGAAACAAACACTCATTTGCTGGACATAAAAAGAAACTTAAGTAACCAAATGACTATAGATATGAAACGCGACGCCTGCAGCACCAACAGAGGATAGATCGCCACTTCTTGGGCCTGTTGTGAGGCTGCAGGAACAGGGACTTGGCGATCCCCATACAGACACTGCAGGCATGGTACATCTCTGCTCGGACACACAGCACACACATTGCAGCTGCCCAGGATAAACATGTACATCCAGCCCTAAAAGCCTTTCCAAAGCCGCTCGTTACTAGCTACAAAGCAGCCCCTTTGGCTGTACCCACAAGAAAGCGCTTTTGGAAGCTTCCAAGATCCTTTACTTTCCACCCCAATTCCCCCCCACGCACCCCAGAAATCAGAAAGCACATAGACTGCAGACTTAAATAGTGTAACAGGGTCACAATCGCCTCTCCATCCCTCCCAACCCAGCCCAGACCACCAAGGCACATCAGACTGTCCTCTCTCTAGGAACACCTTCACCTGACTTTTCCCCAGTGCCTTCCCATTTTTAAAGGGTGAGGCCAACATGACCATTTTCCTTGCCAGGAAACAGCAAGTGCTTCCATCAGTGTCTTTGTACTTTTAAAAACAAATTAAGAAAATGCATCTTAACTGCCACCCTAATGTTTCCATGGGAAATGTTAATCTTTAAACACATTCCTTGATGGACATTGCCACCAGTTGGCCTTGGCAGAATTGAGGTCAAATTTTCAACACCTAAGTTTTGCCAGAGAGATCCCAAGTCCCTCAATATTAGGTGTGTTTGGTTTTTCTCTTCTCTTTTTAACCATTTGTTCTAGGTTTGCTTGCCTATGGAAGCTAGATACCTCCTGGAAGGCTATGCTTGGTGCAATTCTAGCTTCCCACCAGCTCAAGCCCATCTTCTTTCCAAGCCAACATTATTGCCCTGAATTTTTTAGTGTGAAGATTTTCAGAAAGAAGAGCCAACAAATAAGTGCAATACCCAGTCCTGGGAGATTCAGACCATGCCCTGCTCTTTCCCATCACCAGAGAAGGGACTATCCCCTTGCAGAGGTCCATATCAACACTTGCTCAACTTCTGCTCCTCCTCAGTGCTCTGAATCTGAGACATAAGAAGGCTGAGTCCATCTCCACACGAGCATATCCTCCCCTGCTACTCTGTGTGACTCTGTCTGAATCCGCGACTCATTTGAAGCCAGAAAGTCCACAGCTCTCTCCCAGACCCGCTTCATTTTTTTTCTGCAAGAAACAGTAAGAAAAAAACCAAAAGAAAATAAATTAGAATCACGTCCTCATTGTGCTTTCCTGCTTACAGCAATTGTAGCTGCTGATCAAGCTACCACTGCCTCCTGTTACTTGTGCAGGCAGCAAAGGAGATTAAATCAGAATTCTGTTTTAGAGGCAATTTTGGGCCAGGACATGAACAGATGGGTTGTGCCTGGGGTAAGGAGGAAGATGAGACCCTCTGTCAGTGCCAGTAGTTGATGACTGCCCCGAATTTACAGCTCAATTCATATTGGGAAGGGACTCGATTGACAAATTGCCCTCACACGGAGATCTCAAACCAGGGAGGACAAACTGACGTTCACCCCAGTTCTGAATCAGTGTCTTGCAATTTGGACACACAGAGATTGGTTCAATCCAGCTGAAATTATCCCTAGGAAGAAAAGGGTTTTTGTGCCTGATAAAGAGTGAGGCTGTTTAAGACTGCAGCACACAACGTGCTGTGCCATCAGAACAGAGTAGCTCCATTTAACCAAACCACAAGAAACAATCCATCAGGCTGCAGCCCTCTGGCCCCACCACAACTATCTCAACCACAATCTCTTCTTTAAAAAGCACCAAAACCAGCCATCTCACTGTATCTCCCTTTCAAGGCGCCCCACTTGAACTGGGAACTTTCCAGGCAGCAGCACTTCAAAAGGGCCTCCCAATATCCTGTTCAACTGATGGGAAGGTTTGTTCCAAAAAACACAGACCCGTTGGGAGAATAAGGGATGGCAGCTGAGAGAAAAGGACAGCATCCCACACACATTAGATGAAGGAGAGAAAAATCAGACGCTCCACACCCAAGCAAAACAAAATTCAATTACTGTTGGAGCAATGACAACACACCTCTGTGACTGCACAGAGTATCATCCCCAGGACTGTCACATTAATCTGCAGCAGGTTAAGACACAGCCTGAGTTATATCAAAATCCTTTATAAACTGAAAGACCAGACACACTCCTCTCACACTCCAGCTTCCTATCAATTGTCTGCTCATGGCCTGTTACCCTGTAACCGCCATGTTCTTTAGCTGAGATGAAGACCATCATGCTGACAACCTCTGTAAAAAAAAAAAACCAAACAAAAGAAACCCCATCTGACCTGCTCTGGGGAGGGATGAGGCTGTCCCGGACGTGGAAAATGCCAACATAGGGGTAACGCTCCAAATTCCTTTCCCATTCCTTATAGTGATCATGGACAACAGCTGGAGGGCAGGAGGACAAATCGGTGAGTGACTTCAGCATTGCAGAGAGGAGAACAAGGCTACTTGCTTTTACACAGCTACTGGACTCTACCTATGATCTTCTTCACCATGTCATACATGGCTTGTTCCTCTTCTTCCATCTTCCGCCAGCGATACCTCAGGAAGATCAGGATGCCCCAAAGAGTTATCAGACCTGGAAGAAGAAAAACAATTGGAATTCACTGACTGACAGACATGGACTTCTGGATGCTGGCAGTTTTATTGCTGACATGGCCTCTCCCCAAAGGCAGCTTTTGCTCCCTGCTACCCAGGCCTGCCTGGACCAGAATCCAAGCAATTCATTTTGTCCACCAGTGCAGCTGCACCCAGCAAAAGCCTTGGTACTGACAAAAGCAGAGAAGAGCACACATGGATGTGGGAAGAGGTGGTCAGAGGCCTCATCATAGATGTTTTTCTGCCGCCCACCCCCCCACCCCCCCCGAAACCTCAGCTCAGCCACAGAGCTTCAATGCTTCAATTATCCAAGTCTCAGAGCTATCTCTTTGCTGAGGCCTCCCCCACAATAATCACTTAGGAAGGCTGTCAAGCTTCACTGCTCCCGAGATAGCTGCTCGATAACAAAGCCTGGGGCTCCAGCACCAGCCCGAAATTCAGGAGATCTATATTGAAGGTTTAGCATTGACAAATGCCCCCGATACAACATGAGCTAACTTTAGTATCTCAGTCTCTATAATAACTATAACTATCCCCTTTCACCCCCTACCTTGTCTGGCTAGATTATAAACTCTTCCAGTCAACACTCATCTCCCGTTATCACCTTGCCCAGTAAGACCTGTCTCAGCTGGGGCATGACAGACTATTCCAATAAAACCTCTAACACCAAGATGCTACAAGTCATTATTAAAGAGGCTGTAAGACTTTGCAGCTTAGTGCAAGAAAAGAAAACCCAAATCTTTTAGGTAGGTTAACACACTTATTTCTCAAATGATAGTAATGGGTACTTGAGGAGTACCCAGAGAGCTAATCAGCTTGCTGATTAAAGTGTTAAGTGCTCTCAGCACAAGAGCTGGTTTACAGGTCTCCCTCTGCTGTCAGAACAAAGGTTAATTAGAAATTAACTCATCAGCAGATTTATTTCACCTCTGTTAGTAATTTCATATGGCTGGGAGAATGTGTGTGTGTGTTTGTGTGCACAAGTTCATCTCCACAGCCAGCAAGGGGAGAAGCCAGTTACTAACAGCGAGGACTTACACCAGAAAAACAGGAAAAGGTTCATGATGGCAGTGACCACTGCCCGGCGGAAACGGCAGCCAAGTCCCATCTGAGGATGGGCTGATTCTAGACAGAACACCTCCTCCACTCTGGTAACTGGTTCCGAAAGGTCTCTGCCTTTCAACCTGATGGGAAGAGGCAGAAAATACTTCACTGAAGAGAGCAGACACTCCAACTGCAGTCTTTAATCAAGACAGGGAGAACAAACAGACTTCAGATGCAGTAACTCATTCTGTACACCATGTAGAAAACACACCAACATCCTCACAGCTCCTCTTTCCAGAATATTTTGGGACTGGCTGCTTAGCCAGGAATGGATATGGCTTTAGAAAAGGCAGCAGGGCTGGAACTCCCACTGGTAAACTGAAGTCTCCCTCTGCAGACTCTCTGACAGCACCTCTCAGCATGCAGAAGATTAAACTTTAAATTGGATTCCCACCTCCCAGCACAGAGAAATGGAAATGTTTACTGAGTCACTCATCAGCAATCGCAGAGAGCAGTTGAGGGAAACTGCAAATGTCTGTGGAGGTTGCGCTGTTTTCCTCAGTACAGCTGAGCATAAACAGTTTAGCTTGAGAAGTGACAACACATCGGCTGTACCCGCGGCGAGAACAGACACACCCTCAGAAAGCATTCATGGCAAAATCGATAACACATCCTCCCGCAAAATCGCCTCTCCGCACCCCTGGTGCCACCCGATAAGCTTTGAACTCGCTCCTTTATAGACAGATCTACACTGATGCCATTTCGTTACTAGATACTTTCAGCCAACAGGGATCAAGTAATCCACGTGAGAGCCATCGGGTTCTGAGGCATTGGACTAAAAGGGGTTTTATTTTCTTAAGCTGCTAACTCATTCTGTGTTTGCAATGAATAACCAATTAGACAAAGATGCTTCCTCAATTTACTAGCGCACAGCTCCCAACCTGCTGACAGCTTGTATCTGGTCACTGAGTTCTACAGTAGCTGGAGACACACAGTTGTTTCCCACCCCCTTGTCTTATTTACAATCCAAATTCCAGGAAAATCTTTCAAATATGCAGCAGAATCACCCAGCACAGAGCTCATTTTCAGTTCTGCCTCTCAGACTAGCACCTAGAAAAATAAATCTCACGTAGCATTTGCTAAGAATGCCACCCGCAGGTTTTTAAGCAAGCTGAACGCTCGTGCCGCACGCTGTGCTGGCTCCATGAAAGTGGATCCATTCGGTGAACAGCCAGCAGAGTTGCTAATTATGAAATTAAAAAAAAAAGAAAAAAAAGGGGCAGTGTATTGTATCACACAGCTCCTGATGTGAGCAGCACTCCCTGTATCAAAAGCCTGAAAACTCTGGATCTCAGCCACCTATCAATCCAAACCTGCCACTAAGGAAGCTCTGTCCAGTCCTGGGAATTCACCACACACCAGTAATCAAAGCAGCAGCCACTGTCTGATCCTTACATCACAACAGCAGCTGCAGGAAATTTTTGGGGTTTTTTTATTTTTTTTAAAAAGAAAAAACAGAGCAGTGGGAATTCATCCGAGCTATGCCCACCACCTCCAGCGTTACTCCTGTTACAACCCATGTCATCAGAGATATATTTAGCGATGTTCAAATGCAAACAAATGTTAGATTTCAGAGGTAACACAGACTGGAGGCAGACCACACTTCCCAGAGGAAGATAATGGTGTCAGTAGACTCTGGGTAACAGTCTTGCATTAGATTATGGGCTGAATGATGTATTTTATTTATTTTGGGGTAAAAAGTATTTCTGCTATTTCTCATGTCCTGAAGAGCCTGCTAGTGGAGAAACCCAAGAGAAAAGAACCCCCAACACTCTGTGTAGTCTGTCAGACCATTCATTTTAACATGTACTGTGTGTTCTGCCAGAGACAACTGACACTGAAGAAAAGATTCCATTCAACAATCCATTTTCCTCTCCTCATCAGGATGTGCTCCAAAGGATCCCAAAGCACGGGTGATGTCACCCACGGAGAGAGGGCTTTGCTGTCCAGCAAACCCTCTGGTCAAAGGATACAGCTCCACACGACAGTGAAGCTCCATCTCCAGTAACCACTCCGAAGAAAAGTTCTCTTGGGAAAAGCACCTACACGGGCAAGTTTAAGAAGTGTGCTGTAATCATGGGACTGTGGGCAGGACACCAGGACCATTACTTCTGAAGAAATGCAACACAACTGTTGATAGCCCTAAGCAGCCCTGACCTCAGATTCATGCCTGATCTGCAAGACAGTCTGTCCACAAACACAATGTTCCACAGCGTAAAGACTGGGCCACAGCCTCCCAAGGAATGAGCTCAGTTGCCAGTTTTTGCTGCAGGGCTGCACTTTTTGTTCGGAAGCTTGCCCAGCAAGTGCCAACACAGTCAATCCCAGATTATCTTCTGAAATCTAACAAGGTACAAGAGCTTTTAAGGGCACATCATGGAGGATGTCAAACTACGTATCAGACAGCATTGAGAAATGTAGCTTTGCCACAGTAGGCTTCCACTTACCGTATTCCTAAGTCCTTGTTACTGTTCAGTATCCAGTGCAGGGCTGCTTCAAACTTCTGTGTGGAACTACCAGTTACATTCTGTTCAGAAGAACCCATAAAAAGATTAGTTCTCCATTCATTTAAAATACTGGATAACATTATTTATTGACAGTAGTGGGAGAATTCATTCCATATGGTCTGTCCCCAGGTTAATTCTTGTCACAATTCTGCAAACTGGAGGAAGAACTAAATCTGAAGGTCTGTCTGGTCTGAAGTCTTCCAACTATGGTAGATGATGCATGAAGCACTCTGTGAAATAACGCTATCCCAGGCTGTTAAAACTAACCACTAAATACAACAATCTTACTGACAGTTTACCACAAAAGAAATGGAATCCTAGATCAAAGTAGTCTGTCTTCTGACACTTTGGGGCATAGAAAAATCCTTCCTTCTGCCCAGCCCTCAATCCAGGGAAATTTCTGGTCTCAGAAGACTTACGAGTATGGTGAGACAACAAACCATTATGTTAGATTTACAGGGGCTGAATCAGAGATGTAGGAGAAGATTATTTTCAAAAGAATTGCTGAGAACATGACTGGCCAAAGGGGAAGCTAGAGATACGAGAACAAATCGAAACAGGACGAGGAAGTAAAATAGATGGTGAATTGCTTTAGTATCTATTATTTATTGCCTTATAAGAGAATAATCACTATGTTATAACAATAGCTGTTCACAGCCTACTCACCACCACGTGATCTTTTGCTTCACTAACCCAAATGCATTTGCTTTTTAGATTTTCAGGGTTTCCGCATTCAAAATTACCTGGTAAGACAGTCAAATAGAAATAATTTAAAAAAAAAAAAAAAAAAAAAAAGCCCTCAAACAGTTCAGAGATACACTGAGCTGGCTGGAAATGCTACCCTTTAAAATCCACTATAGCTCTGGGCAAAATGATTACAACGTAAGATTGATACCGCAAGCAGATAACACTATGACTATTAACAAAATGCTCAGCTGCTGAATATAGGTTGAATCAGGACAATCAAACCTCATGCTTCAGCATGTGAGCTACTCAACATGGAATGAGGGCGGAAAAAATCCACCATTCCTGCCCCCTGCAGAGTACATAACCATCTCTCTGACCTAATGCCCTGCAGAGGGGCTGCTTCCATCAGGTATTGTACGCTGCAGTGTCGGGAACTAATGATCAGCAGCCAAAATGTTCTAAATAAATTGCAGCTCTACCTTCCAGCCAGGCAGAGAAATGCTGGTGAGGAACTACATCTTTTTAATCACAGAGCTGATTAAACAAAGGCGCTGAGAGCCTGGGTAAACAAGGTGCAAAAGTCTGATTTGAAAAGACATCGAAATTCTGTGAAGCTTGAGTATCTAAAGGCTTCAACCTTGTTGAGGTCTGAAAGCTAGAAAATGGTACTGAAGCTGTTTTACTGATGGACACTGACTTACAGCTGGCTGAACAAGTTTCGACTCGTACACTGAATTTCTAGCAGCCTTCTTCATCGCAAAATACTAGTTATGGGCTGGATTTGCTCATACATAGCAGAGAGCGACTGAACTACTGTGCTCAGTTGGCTCCTCATCCAACAGAGCCTGTCTTGGTCTGTACTGAGAAAAAAGAGAGGCACTCACATCATCAGCTGCCACATTTCAGCAGAGCTGGCAATTTCCTAAATCTCTTTAACTTTATTTGTAAGAATACATCAGCTTCCACTTACTGGCTCTGAGTGTCTTGAAGACGATTTCAAGATGCTGGTAGAAAAGAACCATAAACCTGACTATTTCTACCTCCAATTTCCAATATATCAAGTGCAAATAAGGACCACTTCATGAGAGTGTAGTGATATGAGTGCACAGGAGCACTATTCATAAAAATACACCTTTTTCTATTTTCCTATTACCTGACTTTCTCAGAGCTCTTCAAGTGGAACTGACTGTTCCATAAACCCCTCTCTTCCAAGTGAGGTTAAAAATGCCCAGACAGCTGGGAGAAGCAGTTTGCAGAACGCTCTTAAGTGTTTTATAATGACAATTGGAACTTACCAGCTTGTACGGACAAGTAATTATACAACTCGTGCAGCATGTTCATGATTATGTCCTTCTGTTTAGCTTGACAGAACTGCAAGTCAGAAACAGGTAACAAACATGAAGAGACCAGGAGCAGCAGGCCAGTCTGCCTAAAAACACCCAAAATACCAGCAGTGGGGTTTGGCTCTATCATGCACCATGAATTCAAATTAAGCATATATGCAGTTTCCCAGGAAAAAACGAGCCAGGATATCCTCTGAAAGTACCACCAACCCTCTCAGCCCAGCCCACACCACCAGAAAACCCCTCTGACCAACCCGAGATGGATTCTTTGCCTCCAGAGCATCACAGGAGACAAAGCTCAACTCCGAATCCAATACGATTTTTTTTCTCTCTCCCTATAATACATTATGATAGAAGAAACGGGGCCGTACAAACATTTTATGGTGGGAGTTGAGGGAATTGGTTGGATTAAATCTTGGACTGTTAAAGCTGAACACAGCTTTATTGCAAACCAATATCGCTTCTGTTACAACTATTAAAGAAATTGATTCACATAACCGGGAATTTCAATTTTTATCTTGCAGAGTCTCACAGACAGTCCTAATTTAATCTGGCCCATTAATTCCAACTCATCAAATTACAATTCTTTTGTAAAGCGACAGAACTAATAATTTTACAGTGAAATGGGTATTGGTGGAAGTTACCTGGAATAATTACTCTTCTGTGAGAATCCCCTATCCACAATACTTAGAGAAATAAAAATATATATGCTTACATCATCTGTTCTTTCGTCACAATCCACAGGCAGGAGATTAACTACAAGAGAAAAGGTGAGGGCGAGTTAGCTGTCTGCAAAACAAGAGCTTTGATCAAGAAAGTAATTTTCTATTTTAAAAGAAAGCTCTACTTAAAAGCCTGATTCTGATTTTCTTAATCTCACTCCATGCAGCACCTTGCTATGAAAACAGCATATTCAAAGCGCCGCTTTGGTCGCAGAGATGGACGGAAAACAAATAAAACGAGTGCAAATTATGAACCTTGTGCAGCTGGAAAGTAAAATCTGGGGCCTGAATGTTTGAATAGCTCCTTTTAATGAGATTTCTCATGCTCCTCTACTACCTTCCTGCTTCACACTGATCTTTTACAACCTAGTAATGCCACTCGCTGCATGCCACGGTCACTTGAAATATCATGGTGATAACGGGGATTTAAATCAAGCCTCTTCCTCAAGGCAAAAGCAGAGGATTTATTTTAGTTGGAGCTGTTAACTGTGCAGATCACGGTCTCTGGTATAACAGCTCCCTCCCTCCCACCCTGACATCAGTCCACCATGCTGTGTAACTACCTGAGAATTTAAAGGATTTGTAGTTGTGCTGCAAGATTTCTGGCTCCAAAATACCATCTGCTTCAAAACAGCTAACAAAGTCAAAAAGGGGGCATCAGAAATGCACTCACATCAGAGAGTTTTATTCTAAGAGAAAGCAGGAAACTCTCCCAGCCCATGCAAAGTGCACAAACACCTCCAGGAACAGCATGCCAAGGTTCAGGACTCACACCTGCCCAACCACACCCCAAACCTCTTCTTTCAGTTCAAAGCCCTGAAGTGATACTATTTCCATCTGCTCTAGCTGGGGAACTCTGCTTTTGAAAACCAGGTGACAGGGAAGCCCCTTTTCATCTCTGATCTAAGCTCTGCCACACTTGAAGTGCTGATGTACCAGTTCAACCGCTGCACTTTTCACGTGGCCAGGATAAAGGCTTTGAAGGGCTGTGCTGCACAGAGGGTAATGTTAAAAACATACCACGGGCAATTACACAGATGTGATGTTACACGACAGACAGTCGTAAAATCCATCCTTGGCCTAGCAGGAACGTCATTCTCCAGAAAACCCATGGTTTTGAAGAACCAAAGGCCAAACTCATTTGAAAAAAAGCACACACTTGAATTCTTTTCCGTGACTAACAAGGTTTTCCATGGGCATGGGGAGACAGAAATGAGGACAGAAGCAGAGATGTCAAGTTACAGCAGTACAAATGATCAACGTGACGGCAATGGAAGTAAAAAAGGGAAAGTAGAGAAGAAAGATGAGGAATAAACTTTCAAACCAGGATTAAACCAGTGCACGTACAGTTCTCCTCTCTCCGGTCCAGCCAGCCTGACCCAATCATCTTCACCATGAGGATGCCCAGAAAAATCAGCAGCAGCACAAAGCTGGCGAGGCAGAGGAACTGGGAGAGGTAATACTCGATGCCTTTGCTCTTTCCATCCGTCTGCTGCTTAGGGGTTGACCGCAACAAGTGCGGGCGGGCAGTTATTCCCTGTCCTGCTCCCGATGTGTCCCACCAGCTCCCCGAGGCCAGCCCTGTGTCCTTCTTAGCCCTCCATGGGAACCGCCGGATCAATCCCCCGCCCTGGCTGCCAGGGTTCAGCTCCCTGTCTACCTCCTTCCGAACACTGGAAGCCAAATCCTCTTTCCCTCTCCCAAAGTAGCGACTCAACCCCCCAGGTCCCGCCGAGGTGCCCCAGTGGGTGCTGGGTGCCACCTCATTTTCCCGCCTCCATGAGCTGTTAGAGGAGAGCCCCTTCCTTTCTCCTACTGTCTCCCACTGAGCTCGGGAGCTCTGCCCCCCTGTTCCTCCTCCTGACATGCCCCAATGGCTCCTAGACTTCAAGCTCCCACTCTCATCGCTGGCAAGGGGTTTGGCGCTGAGCCCCCCGCTCCTGCCTGCGGAGGTACCTGAGGGGGATGTGGAGTCCAGCCCCCCAACCCCATCCAGGGATGTCCTCAACCCAGCTCTGATGCCAAGCCCCCCACTTCTCTCTGCAGATGGGCTCCACTGGGATGTGGAGTTTGGCGCACGAAACCTGTCCAGGGATGGCCTCAACCCAGAGCTCAGGCCCCCACTTCTATCTGCTGAGGTTCCCCAGTGTAATGAGGAGCTGGAGGCCCAGAACCCATCCGGGGATGGCTCTGACCCAGCACTGAGCTCCTCATTTCTCCCTGCAGCCAAGTACCATTGCGAAGTGGAGCTTGGCTCCTGAAACCCATCCAGGGATGCCCCCAGCCCAGTGCTGAGCCCCCTGCTTCTCGCTGCAGATGTGTCCCACTGGGACACGGGGCTCAGTCCCCCAGACCTATCCAGGGATGCCCCCAGGCCAGTCCCGAGCCCCCCACTTCTCTCTATAGACATATCCCACTGGGAGGAGGAGCTCAGCCCCCCGAGCCCACCCAAGGATCCCCCCAGCCCATCCTCGGCTCCCCCACTTCTCACTACCGACGTCCCCCACTGCGCCGAAGGGCTCAACCCCCCAAAGCTGTCCCGGAACAGGCCTCCCTCAGCCCTGGAGCCAAGTCCTCCGCCCGGGCCCAGAGTAGACCCCCGGGAGTCCCCCCCCCAGGACAGCCCATCACGCTCTCCGGACGTCCCCCAGCGGGACGTCGGCGGTTGCCTCCTTTCCTCCTCCTCCTCCTCTTCCTCCTCCTCCTCACTGTCTTGGGCGGCCCCGCCGTGGCTGAGATTGAAGCCGGAGCGCTGCCGGGAGGGCGAGGCCTGTTGAGGCCTGGCAGGGGTGCGGGCCGGGCTGGGCGGCGCGCCGCGGCCCCTGCGCTTGGCCGCCGCAACCTCGGCCCGCAGGCAGCCCAGCTTCTTGACGTAGACCTTGCGGGTGGTGGCAGTGATGGGCCCCGGCTGGAAACCGAGCGCCAACAGCTCCTTCCGGAGCTCCGCGTCTGTCAGCTCCGCCATGGCCGCCGCGCAGACACCAGGACACACCGGAAGCGCTCAGTGCGTAGGGAAGTGCGGCCGCCATCTTGAGAAGGGCCCACGGAACCGCCGCGGGCGGCCATCTTGAGAAGGGCCTCCTCAGACCGCCTGCCCGGCGCCGTATTTATAAGGGAGGCGGGATTAGGCGCCATATTGAGAAGGTCGAGGGAAATGCTGCTTCCCGGATCCGTTGAGGGCTGGGCCACTGCTTCCGCCATGATGGGGAGGTCAGGGGGCCTCTCAGAGTGGGAATGATGGCGGGAGGGAAATGTTGCTCGTCTCAGGAGAGGGGAAAGGGAGGAGACATGGAGAAAGCGAAGGGCAAAAGCAGCCTCAGCATCTGGGGCCGGCCGGTGTCACCTCCCCATCACTCTGGGGGACCCTGCTTGGGAGCACGTGGGGTAGTCAAGCACCTCTCACCCCACTCCTCTCAAGCTACACTGATGGTTTCACACTTTTATGAGGAGAAAGAAGTGTCTTTCCCAGCCACCTGCCACCCCTGCACACACATGGTTTCCTCATCCTTTTCATCGCTACCAAGTTAGAGTCATTTAACTGGCAGCGGTCAAACCAGCTGGAGCTTTGCCACTGCTTGCGGCAGGATCAGGATTTGGGTCCTCAGGATATTTGCAGGGGAAGGAGGTTTCTTGCATAGTTTGCAGCCTAAAATGGCAAAACCAAGTGTCAGCTTGAAAATTTATTTTGGCAAGGCAGTGATATACAGTAATTGCTTTTTCCTGCTGTTGCCTATAAAGAAAGTAATGAAAGTGGCTGAAATACCATGGCATAATATCGGAATTTAATTAAAGATAATGAAAAAGTAGTGATGAATGCGTGCAGGCTGTCTGTGCATCGCCGGTTTTATGATAGACGCGTGATACCAGCATGGTGGAAACTTTGTGGTCCCACGGGAATGAGACCTGCAGCAAGTGAGAGTTGGAGCAGGCTCTGGTAGAGCTCAGCTTGGACGCTCCCACCCCTTGGTACCGTGAGCCCGGGGATGCTAGAATGTGCCTGAAAAACTTCTTTAGGGTACCTCTCCTTTCATTCTCACTTTGCTGTCCTGACCTTCTTGTTTAGGGCATCAGGCACCACTCCCCCTGCTCTTCCTGATTTATGCAAGGAAGGAGCAACAAGCTGCTGCCAGTCATTGATATGGTTTGCAACAACAAACACATGCTAAGCAGGGGCCCAGGGAGCCCGTTAAAAGTGCATACTCAGTTCCGATGGGAAGTGTGAACGTGCTAAGCCAAGCCACCCCTGCTCGCTCACTAACATGACTACCAGCTAATAATTTGGAGCAGTGTCTGATGGAAATGCAGAATCAGAATATGCTCTCCGTACACAGCTTCCGTAAGCTCACAGCTTTCAACTTAGAGAAGCTCTGCCTAGACATGCAGATGCATGCTGTCATCTAAGCCTGAGCTGATACAAGCCCACAATTAAGTGAACTCCTCTTGCTTTGGAGAGAAAAAACAAACCAAAACAACAGAAAAAAAAAACCAAACCAAATCCATCCTCTCAATTTCATGTGTTTCTGGAGGTCAGGGAAGTGACACCAAGACAGACTTTGGCCCGGCAGCCTCATTGCAGTACCTTCAGAGTGGAGAAGCTGGGAATCGTGTTTGAGAACTAGAGTGCTAGGCAAAAGATGTGATTCCTTCACAGAAGGGAGGTTGGCAGTGCCAATGCTCATCAGAAACAGATGCCTCTTCTTTGTGGCGAGAAACCCATGACCCTTCTCCCTTCCTCCCTAGAGACACAACCATTGGAAGTGTCCTTGCCTTCCCTGGAAGGTACCTGGGCACCATGGAGAAGGCAGCAGGAGAAGTCAGCCCCTTCCGTCTCTCAGAGTCTATATACCTGTGGACAATTGCCTATTTGTTCCCGTCACCCTGCCCACAGTGCTGATGAGGAGGCCAAGGGTGGATTTTCTGCTTTTTACAGCCCCTTTACCATCCCCACAGCTCTGGGCGGCAGCGAAGGCTGCTGGGGCTCACACGGCCAGCTGATGCCACAGATGGGCTGTAATGCTCAGAGATGCTCGGCTGTGAAAAGCCCATTTCCCAGCCCACGGTGCAGCTCTCGAATATCTTGGCTGCAAATATCCTGAGCTGGATGTGGGAAGCTGGGACAGCAAGGAGGGGAGAGCCTCCTCCTTCCCTGCTAGCCCAGAAGCTGTCTTAGGGCTGCTGGCAGTGACTCAGCTTTGGAATGGGAAGAGCAGGCGTGCCATGCCGTCTGCTTCTCCTCTTGAAGTGGCAAGACAGGGCTGGTGTAAGCAGAGGGGTAGGAATAGATCAGCACCATCTTCACCAGGTGCCTGGAGAGGGGAGCATGCTGCACCCTAAAAACCATGGGCAGCAGCTGAAACTTTCCACCCTCGACTGAGGGGCTGCTGAAAAGAACCCCGCCATTCCCCCCCTCCCCCCTCCTCATCCCATGGCATTTGGATGACACTCCTGCATATGTCACTAGGGTGTCAGATTGGACTTGGGAGCCGACGGTGCCAATTTAACACCCTGTCACTCACAGCCAGGGCACAGGTGTGACCCAAGGACACCACTTCTCATCCTCCTGATCGCGTGTCATGTACTCAGCCTACTGAGCTGCTTATTAGGTTAGAAAGTCAGGGCTCATTCCATTCTTTTCTCTCCTCCTTCTCCTCCTTTCTCTCAACTGTTTGGCTGCTCACCCTGCCATCAAGCTCTTGTTTGGTTTCTGGAGCAGCAAGATCTTCCTGCCTGCCTGCAGGCCTGGACTTAGGTGCTGCTGGCTGGCAGAGCATCCTTCCAGGGCACTGGCTATACAGATCTGTCCTGCAACTTGGAGACCATTTTACTTCTTAACAAGAGATATAACCCTGAGCATGGGAGTCATACCGGGAGGATGGTTGGAGTCCATCCATCTTCTCCTTTCCAGCAGCTGCTTCTTTCCCACTACTCAGGCCCTTGAGGGTGGATGAATTTAATTCCAAAAGCTGAAGGTCCCCTTGTACTCTGGTGCCTACTTGGACGGTACAGGACTGCAGGACAAGCCAAGGAGTTCATAAAGTTACTGTCACATCAACCAGACATCCCTGAGCTCATTTATAGCTGGGTCAACTGGGAAGAGCTGAGGCTGGGGAAAAATCAGACCCTTGCTGCTGCAGCTCATCTGGCTCAAAATGTGAGAGTAGAGGGAGGTATCCTTCCAAAGTCACATTGGTGGATCTCCTTATGGAAATCTCTGCAGCATCGGCCCCATTGCCAAGGTGAGAAATGGTCCAGGAAGCAAATCCAAGAGGTTCATGTTCAGTTTCTTGCTGTCACTAGGAAACTTTCCTTCCTAGATAGCACAGGGGAGCCTGTCAGCCTGGGAAACCACTTGAGTGAAAGAGCTGGGCAACTGGACGTGCTGGAGAGAACACACTGACCTGCAGTGGAGCTCGCGGAGGGTTTTTAGGAGCAGTTAGCCCCTCAAAGGGAAATTCTCCTTGTTCACCTGTGGCAGGACAAAATTAAACCTGGGGTAAAGGTTTGGGCCTTTCAGATGTAGCAAGTCAACATGCCCCCTTGGAAGCAAACAGTCCTGTCCCTAATCTTGATGGGCACTGGTTTCAACGTGGTGCAGCTCCTCCAGTGCTTTCCACACCAGATCTCCTGTGGATATCACTTCACTGCAGACTGATTTCTGCTGGCTGAGTGGCTACAGCCCAACAGTACAGACACTTGCTTTCACTTTCAGCCTAATGAAATGCAGTATTTTCTCTCTTCCTCCCGTTCAGACTCATTTACAGTGATTTCACAGCTCAACCTGCCTCAGCAACAATCCCTGCCAATCTCAAGTTCTGCTGAGCCACTCAGCCTGTGGACTAGGAGTGTGCCTTTGAATTGAGTATTAAAGCTGGACCCTACTCCATGCTGGATGTTGCATTATTCAGGGGGATACTGGTTTCCCCTCAGGGATGGCTCACAGCAGAGAGCATACTGAGGAGTGTTGTTCTAGTGCAAACATGGCCATTTAAACAAGCCACAGCGAGAACAGGATTTGGGTTGGGAGGATAAAATTAGATTGAAATCGGATATACTCACATACATACCATTGATCTCACCCATCCTTACTTTACATATGTTGGATTTCCTGCTGCCAGTATAGAGCAGCAGCTCTAAAATATGCCCAAGGTATGTAAATGGAGAGCAAGATGCACAAGTGGCATTCCAATTTCACCTTTTAGGTTTGTTTGAGAGGCAGAAATGAGGCCGGAGCTCCGCGTTATTCCACACACACTGTGCCTGCTTGCGTCATAGCTATAGGAGAAGTGCTCCTCATTACAGTGTTCAGATTTGTATCGTCTGGGTGAGTAGGAGGGTGTTAAAAGCACAGGTAGGAACGTCAAAGCAGGACTCCTGCTTTCTGCCAGCAGTGCAGAGAGTGCCCTCCCACATACAGAGCAGGGACCCCACTTGGGGCCACCCAGGACCTCCACCCAACTCCTCATCCCACACTTGGGTCACCAATTTGGCTAGGAGATCTGGGAAATATTTGTCTCTGTTTCCCTCATTGCCAAAAGGGAGGGCTCAAACGTATTAGTCCACAAGATTAATTACTCGGGGTTTGCAACAAGCTTTGCACTTCTCAAAAGGACTATGATGTTCTCTAGAACTGGAAACCCTCCCCCTCCTCTTTCCCACACTTGCTGCCTGCCATCTGGCTGAGGCATGCCAAAGAGAAGACACAAATCCTCTCTTTAATTATACTGCACATTTTATTATCTCACCTCTGGTTCTGTTGTTAATCTCTTTCCCAGATTTCATGTGCATTAAGTGGAGTCTTTTAGCTTGAGCAAGCTTCATCACTTTCTCTTCTGGCTCTGCAAAGATCAGGCAGCTAAAAAGAAAAGAGGAAAGAGAATTGTCCTTAAATTTGTCATTCAGTCTTTCTTAGGCTTTATATATTGTTTCTTATTCCTCAGCTCTTCCAGTAGAAAGCCAGAAAGCAAGCTGAAATCAGCACAGCCAAAGCAGAACAACAGTTCCCACAGGGAGAGCGGTCACCCTCTTACTTGGGACATTTAACCCCAGGTAAGACAAAGGTCCAGAGATAACCTTAGTGAGACCCATTCCACCACCCCTCAAGTCTGTAGGCAGGAGTGGCTGCATAACTGACTGCCCCTGGCTATTTTCTGTTGCAGTTCCCATATACTAAGAACAACATGATTCGTCAGCCCTCAACACCTTGAACTGCAGCTAATTCCAGCTGTGATTGCTAAGTCCCTGCACAGGGAGCAAGGTGTTCAGATGTGACTGCAAGTACCTTGTAGGTGTAGCTTGTGGTACAAGCTCTAATGGAAATTTTACCCTGATGCCTGAGGACTTCTCGGGAGGAGGAGGAAGCATAGGGAAGGGGGAAGCAGCACCAAGGAGAGTGGCTGGGAAGTGTCACAATGCTACCATCAGTCAATATCATCTCTAGGGCACAGATGGCACCCTAAGAGAGTGAATAACCTTCCCAGAAGAGGAGTGTGTACATGAGAGCAGGTGGGGTATCTGGGGACTCTGTAAAGTGAGCAAACATAACACAAAAGCCCTTCTGAGGAATATAAATATCTCTGTGATGATGAGCTGGTGAGAGGAGGGAGAGGCAGAATTCCCAAGGCAGAAATCAACCCCCTGACAGTGCCGTCTGGGGTGTCCAGTAACATCTACACTAGCGGTTTCTCTAGGACACCTTGGTGTTTTTCCAGCTGCTTTGGGGTGAGCCACAGCCCAGCTCCAACAGGAGAAGTGAGCTGTGGAGGAAGCCCGAAAAATCAGATGGAAAAGCCAAGGAGAACAGAGGGAGGCAGTTTGGGGTGATTCAACCTCACTTTACTCAAGTCAGTAGAAAATCTAGAGCTGATTTGAAGGGAAAATGTTGATCCTTGTATGGGGAAAAGCAACATTTAGAAGTCAGTGCAACCTTGTGCTGTTTTGAGTGCCAAAGATTTCATGCATTGGATCATTTATGGGCTGACTCAGAAACACAGATAAAAGTACCTCTGGGCAACAGAGCCTGTAAAGAAAAAAAAGAATTTCTGAAGTTTATAATCCTCTGCTATCCCACACCTTGACCATTCAAGCCATCAGCTTTACTGACACTGGTGAAGCACCCTGCCTTAGTAAAGACTGAGGATGAGACATCATCCTGTCACCAGACTTTGAGCCAACTGTGGCTCAGATCAACCCAAAGTAAATAGAATTGTTCCAGTTATTGCTGGAGGCATGGGAGGGCTTGTGGTCACAATGGGAAAGGGTCTTAGACACTGGGATGTGCCAGTTATATAATGTTTTGAACTGTGAAGCCTTGCTGTTTAAATCCGATTATTGATTGTTGGCACACCACATTTGCGAGAGCTGCACGTCAACCCGTGCTGTGGCCAAATTCCAGTCCAGCTAGTCCCACTGTCTGTCCCTCTCTGTCTCTCCCAGTTTGGGGTGGACCTACGTGCTCGTTTTGCTGGCAGAGAGAATGGCTGAGCTCACCAAAGGAGTTGCAGCAAAGGCAGGGCAAAGAGCTCCCTGTATTCGAGTAGAAAAGCACATTTTTCAGACTTGACTAACCAGGTAAGCGTGCCTTTGAGGCACTTAAAGACTGGCACTTAAATCCCTAAAATTGGTCATTTTTAGCTCTGCATACAGACTTTGTGGGAGCCCATCTGTATGGGCCCAGGTTTAGAAATAAGATCTTGTCAGTGCAGAGGATGGTGAGACCAAAGGGGACACCAGGCAGCTAATCTGCAGCTGGGTGAAAAAGTGGCAAAGAGCTGAAGCAGAGCTGCAAATTCCTGCCTTGCACTTGTCTGGTGGTCACTGAATGGCAAAGATTGACCTCATGGTATTTCCTTCTTCTGAAGGGAGAAGCCAGGTGGGTCTGAGGTAAAACCTTCCTCTGATGCAACCTTGCTCAATTGCCTGGTGGGGTTGGCAGGAAATGAGTGGTGTTCCTTTAGATCATAGAATCACAGACTGGTTTGGGTGGGAAGGGACCTTTAAATCTCATCTTGTCCAACCCCCCTGCAGGGAGCAGGGCCATCTGCAACTAGAGCAGGGTGCTCAGAGCCCCGGCCAACCTC
>WTSP01027308.1:0-71841 GCA_025331215.1 Actenoides lindsayi | reverse complement strand
GGCGGGGTGGGGGGCGGGGAGGGGCTGGGGGTGGGCAGCCGCGGGCGGGTGTAGCGGGCTTCTCTTGGCGGGCGCCTTTCCCGTCCCGGGGCGCTCGGCTCCGGGCAAAGGGCGAGCCGGCGGCCCGGGAGGGCCGTGTGTGAGGGGAGCGTCCGAGCTCCGGTGGAGCATCTCGAGCCCCGGAGGCCTCGGCTGCCAGCCCAGCGTCAGAGGCACAGACCGAGGTGACGGTCGTGCCTCCCGAGGCTGTGGCGCAGAGTCCTTCACCCGGCACGTCAGTCCGTCAGGGTGCCACAGAGGGACATTCGTGAGGCGCAGGGTGTTGATTATTCGAAGGAGAGTGTTGGTGGCTTGGAGCCCCTCGACGCCGGGGAGGATAATGGGATCTTGTCAGGTTTTTTACATCGTTAGAGTGACCGAGTGCTCTGTGCTGGCTGAAGAGAAAGAGCTGTCAGCAAGGGGCAGTAACGTTTGCCATGTGCCACTACAGCGTCTCTGTAACAACCCCTTAACAGCACTGCTTTTAAGATGGCACAAAGAAATAAGGAGGTGGATTTTGATGCGCTGCTAATAATGTGTTTTTCAGCCCTATATTTCAAAGGAAGATGTCTTGCTTTCTTCCCAACCTTTCTCCAGTAATAGCTTGCATAATAACCCTTGTTCTCTCCTAGTCTTTTCCTCAAGATAACACATTTTTATGGTACCAAATGAACCAGAAAATTGACTTGTGAATACTACATGCCTCTTCCGTTTACACTGACAATACACCAGCTTGTTTTCCAACTCCATACTTAGATTGGCAGGTTCTTGGGTCTAAACCTCCTCTAAGTAACCTTCTTATGGTCTGCGGTTCAAACCAGCAGGAAGCCTGCCAGCCAGGACAAACCACTCTCACTTCAGGGCTGACCCCAACGCTAACCAGGAAATTGGCACAGGTGGCCCAGTCCATAGTCTATACGTGGGCCAAAAGTCAGTGGATCATCTCGCTAGTTAACACCTTCTGCTCCTTCGTGATGCCTTATAAAAGTTGGGGGATCACTTGTGCTAGTTGAAGTGTTTACGGAACTGTGCTCGGAGACTTGCAGCTTGCCGCAGCTATAGCAGAAGGCGATGGTGATCGGGCTGGTGTTCTGCATTTACTTGGGCTAGATGCTTTTAAGGAAGGGCAGTTTGCCACGGAACCTGCTTCGGCATTGCCAAATGGAGGTTCAGCCTAAGTGCTTCATTTAGTTCGGGTCTGTACTTCCATTGTGTTATAATTGATGATTATTCCAGTAAATATGGGTTAAACAGTCCCTTTGAGGACAGCGAAAAGAATTCCTGTTCCTCTAAATTGTATGCAAAATTCGTAGGGTTAAGAGGGAGCTGACAGACTTGCTTGACCGCATTCTGGTACATTTTTTTAATGTGAGGAAATTGCAGTACCTTTTACACAGAATCAAAAGCCACACAGCAGGTCTGGTGGCCTGCATCCCACAGCGTTTCAGAGGGTGGACCAACACATTTGGCATCCTCCTCTTGGATTTTTACACTCGTAGGGGTGCAGAGTTTCTGTGCAGGGTAATCCCTGATATGTGAACCTCCATTGTTTGCAGATCTGATTGCTACTCTTAAAAACTGGAAGGAGAGATGGGGCATGTTGAGAGGTAGCAGGTGGTCATTTTTGTCAGTGTGACTTCTTAAGTGAGTTATCTGACTTTTAAAGCACTGGAGTGCTACTGGACAAAAATAAGCTGAAATATTTCTCTCTATTAGAAAGTATTCTGATTTGGTGACAGGATGGCATAAAGGTTCTAACAAGTCACCTACACGTAAGTCAGCCCAAGGTAGCCAAAACCCAGAAAACACATTGAAAAAATATCAAAGAACCGGTGCCTACGAACTGATGAAATAAATTTGTCCGCGTGGCAGGACCTGGGTAAGCTGCAGCTCCCACCTGTCTTGTATGGGAAACAACTCTGAGCAAATAATCCAGATCACAAAAAAAGATTGCACTACACCTCCCATCTGATGACTTGGCACAATGCTGCTGCTGTTGAGGTGTTTAAACACAGACAGGCTGAAAGCTTCCCATCAGGAGAATCCTGGCTCCAGCTGCAGCAGGGTGTTAACAGTTGGATGTTGGGAAGGCGGAGGAGTCGTTACCACACGAGATGGAAGGGTGGTCAGTACTTGCTGTCAGTTTTCATGCCCATGCACGGGTTGTTCCGAGATGGTTCATTAGGAGTGTGAGTTGCTGGAATGGCTTAGGAAGCCCAGCAGGTGCACCCATCGAGTGTGGGTCTGTGCAAAAACAACACTGAGGGAAATTCGTAGCTGATGAGACTTGTGTTGATGTGTACCAAAATAAAACCTTCCTACTGCTTCCAGAGTTTCACTTTCCGCTGTCTTTTAATAGATGAAACAGCTTCACATTGATTATTTTTTCCCTGTTATTTATACTTAAGTAGAAACTGGGGGTTTTGTGTGGATTATTAAGAACTAAAGCAACTTCTTCTACTACAGGTTTTGGTATTTGTTCCACTTTCTATTTTGGTTTATGACAGTCCTAAACTTTACCATGAAAACAATAAAGTAGATAATCACTGTTTTTTCACTCAGTCTCTTTGCTTCCTGTCTCCAGGACTGATGTGTACAGTAGCCAGTGCTGATCATACATTTCACCCTCCTTCTCTGCATTCTAGTTACATTAGTTGAGGTAACCTTGAAAATTTTAAAGGTCTTGTCTTAAAGCACTTCTGAAAGATGAGAGTTAAAAAGAATCAACTTTTAATCTACCCAATACTCTTCCATTTTCTCATACAATGTTTTCTTTATTTAAATCCATATTCTAAAGTAAAATCCACAATCAATTACATTTATTTATTTAAAAATAGTAAAACATGCATTTTTGACAGGTTTTTTTCACAGCTTTTTATAACCCGTTACTAAAAAGATAAGAGCTTATCTCCTGTACATAAGGCAGGAGGTAAAGGTGACTGTGCCAAACTCAGCAATTTCAGGTGTGCTGATTTCTTTTTAGGTTCCAAACATGATCATCTTTTTCAGTATACAACAAGCAAGTGCAAACACTTGATGAAAGCTTCACTGCAATCCATAAATTGTATGAGGATGGTCAAAAATCTAAAGCGGTAGCTTAAGAAAAAAAAAGTTCTTGCTTCCTTTTTTTTTGTGTTCAGTAGTTGTCTTCCAGTCTCCTTCAAGGAGACTTTGGTGGCAGGAAAGATAATCACCTACTGTTTACCTTTTAAAATTGCATTGCTTAGGTGACTGCAGGGCAAATAAAAGACGACTTGAACTGGCAATTTCAATTGAATCTCTATGCAGTCAGAAAACTTCCCGTAGCAGCAACTATTGCTTATTGTTACTGATAGTTACTCTTTGATCATGTACGCTTGTAGATGAAGGACATCTGCAACCCACGTGCAAAATAATCCATTACTTGTTTCACCCACGAGCCTGTATTTTGTCAAATATGTATTTTCATCTCTCTTGCTTACAGATGTGTGAAAACAGTACCGAAAATGTGAGACGGTCATCTTAGCAAGACAAGACATTCTGTTAGAAAGCATGAGGACAAGCCTAGAAACTCTTCCTTGCAGGTAAGCCTCCTCCATGGAACTAGCCCCTTGAATGACTTGCTGAGAGTAAGGGTTAGTAGGGTTGCTGTTACTCAGCAACATGTTCTATCCAGTATTTTTAAAGATGATCAGTTTGTCAAAAATGCAAAAAGTCTGTTGCTGGGAAGTAAAACTGGTGTGGAACGTTTAACCCCTCGGACAGCTTATTCCAGTTATATATGGTTCTTGAGCACATGTAATAACATATGAAGAAAACACTGGGAGGGAGATACTAGGAAAGCATGAAGCAAGTAAGAGGGTCTGTTCGCAAGTAGTTCCCAAGGCAGTAGAAAACATTTTCAGTGGTTAGGTATTTTGATTTTTGGTTTTTTTTTTTTTTTGAGGAACAGTTAATGCACTAACTCGTTGTAACTTGGTGTATTAGTCTAAGGAGTCAGGGCTAAGTAAATGATCAGCACAGCTCAGCGTGGCTGAGTGACTGCGTCTGCTGCAGAGTCAGCCCTGATAAATAACATCTCATGCATTCAGTGGCAGTCTCCACAGATCTTCCCTGCACAGTGGGTGGGTTTCTTATTAGTTTCTGGAAATATGTGATTTTTTTTTTTTTTTGTCTTACTGGGTCTGAATATAAGATAAAATTGAGGATGCGCTAGATGTCTGTTATTTGTATCTTTAGTATCCCTGTTGCTTGACCCACATCGTTTACACTTTGGCTTTGTAACAGATAAAACTCTGGTCAGTCAGTTAAAAGGCGTTTTATTCGTTACATGTGACATATTTCATGTTTATTTGTCCTTGTAGTTCTAAATCTCTAGATTTACCGCAAATGTGCCAAAATCTACATCAATGTTCCATCAAAGTAGTGCCTTGAGCTTTTAGTTTGTTAACTTGGAGAGGGAAATGGGGATGGGGAGGCAGTAGCCAAAGAGGATTGAGTTAATTGATTGGTTAATACGAACAATTACAAATACATGTTCAAAATGTAGCTTAAAGAAGATTCATCAGTAAAAATATTGAAGGTAGTCAGAAACATAAGGAAGAGGGAAGTATAGAGTGAATGAGTACAGATTAGGAATAGTGAGGTCTAACTTGAGGTTTCATGATGTTTCATGAAGCCCTACTCATATTTTTCATTCTCCATTTGTATATTGATGCAGGCTGCTAGCACTCTCCCGCATTATTAATGAATTAGTAACATTTATAATTCAAAGTAATTCATAAACAGAGAAGTAAACCCATCCACAGAATCATTCACACACAAGAAGGTTACACTAACCTTGCAAAAGCAGCAGTGTACAGTTTGAGGAGTCTAAGATTAGCTTCCAAGGAAGGATGTAGTTTCGCTGAGGATCTGAACAGGAAAAGAGGCATGCCCAGTGAGAAGGCACATGTGTGAAGCAAGGCACGATGGCTGAAGCAAAATATCTTTTTCGAGTGTACATGAGAATTTCATCAGGTTAGATTTTGCAGCTGCTTTCCCTACCTTTTCTTTAACGATAAACTGAAAAGCTTTTTTTTGTTTATCTATGTTAAACGCATGTATTAGTTGTACACTACAGCTCGGCTTCCCTATAAAATCCTATAGGTAATAGGCAAACAAATGCACCGCTGGTTTTAAATGAAGAAAATACTGATAGACCATTGTGATGATGTGACTTGGGCGAAACAGTAGCTGTCCAAGTGCCGAGCTGAGCCGTTTTCTGCTGTAAAGATACAGCATATACACGCCGCGGTCAGGAGGGTTTCCAGTTTGGGTCCCAGCACCGGGGAAGGGCTCTACCCAGGGCTCTGCAGCGGGGCTTGCCGTGGCACTCGTACCGAGACTGGCGTCCGCTCGAGGGGCGCGCCGGAGCGGGTGCTCCCGCTGCACCGGCCGGTCCCTCGACGGGCGGGAGGGCACGGCGGCCCTGCCTCGGGGGGATGTGGGGTCGGGGGGGGGGACAGGGCAGGCCCTGCCCCTCCTTTCTGGGCGTAGGGGGCGGGCAGGTTAGCGCGGCGCGGACACGCCCGGCCGGTAGTTGCCCGGGCGGAGGCGGCGGCGGCGGCAGCTCCGCGGCCGGGTTGTCCCGCCGGGAGATGCGGCTCCGGCACGGCTCGCTGCTGGCCGCGCTGTGCCTCGGATTCGTCTTCTCCCTGCTGTGGTACGCGGCGTGGCAGGGGAGCCAGGGTGAGAGCGGGCAGCTGCCAGGGGGGCGAGGCGATGGGCGTCGGGGCGCGAAGGGCGGGCGGCCCGTCCCGTCTCGGCGGCACCCGCCGTCTCCCTCTCGCCGGGCTCCCTTCTCCCGGCTGCTCCCGACGGCCGGGGTCCGCCTGCCCGTAACGGGCACCTGCTGGCGGGGCGGAGGCACCGGGAGGAGCGGGGCCAGCCCGGCGAGCAGCGGCCGTCAGGGGGGTGCCGCGGGGACGCCCCGTCCCGGGGCTCCTTTCCCCAGCGCAAGGAGGGCCGGTAACGGCTGCGCTGCCCGGGGACAGCGGAGAGCTCCGCAACAGCCCCCGCCAGCCGGCCCGTGTTGGGGCGGGGGGAACCGGGCGCGACAAGGAGGCTTGGCCGCGTCCGAGGGTAAAGGTGCAGGTCTCGCCCGTTCCCCGCGGTCCTAGTTCACAGGTGCCGAGTTCCAAGCTTGCGTAACAGCCTGCAGGGTTGGATCCTTGCGGTGAACCTGTCTGATTAAGAAAAAAAACCCCCAACAACCAAACAAATTTAAGAAACAGCTTTAACAGAAGTTTCTAACAAGTGTTCTGCTGTAGGATGGGAAGAACGAGTCTAAAGGTGATGGCCGTGGCTGTCACTTTTAAAGTGTTTTTGTTGTGAATGTTACTCCGGGAAGGCAAAGTAGCATTATCCGTTCTGCGGTTGTATTTGTGCCTCCTGTACGGTCACTTTTCCACGTGCGTGTTTCCAGCACCAGAAGGTAATGTTCAATTCATAGAAAAAGAGTCTTTGTATATTCACTTATAAGCTTTAAAATTACATCATATCTTTTTAATAGGTTATGTAGGTGGCACGTGTTGGATAAATCTACAGAAAGCCACGTCTAAGATTGCCTTAGCTTATACAGGAAAGATAAAAGCGATGCTGTTTCTGAAAATCAATTAGAAGATTCCTGCAAATATTACTTATGAGGCCTGCAGGCATGGCTTGCTATGTGATTGTTTGGCGTGAAGGAGAACGAGTGGGTCTTTAAGTGCTTCCTTTACACCTTCCTTTACACACCTTTACAAAAGGCCTGGTTTTATAGATGCACAAAAATTAGAATAAGCTCATTAGTAATCTCTGGGATGAGCACAGGATTCTGATTACCTGTTAATTTACTTCTATTGATTGCTACTGTAACGAATAGAAGTGGCAGTAGAGATCTTGGCTCCCCAGCAGAATACTGAGTAGAGTTGAGGCAGTGCCGATCCTCCTGCCTTCACCATTTCTTGTTAACTGTCTGGTTGTTTATCTTACAACCCATGACACTTTTCTCGGTGGCAGTTCTGCTAGGAGTGGGGTAGGAGAACCAGCAGGGTGTGTCCGAAGAAACCAAGATCCAAGAGGTGATAGAATGAAGGCGTTTGTCCCATCCGCAGTCACCACTCCATCACCATGTTGTCTGTGACTTGTATTTTGTGACTCTTTGTTGCTGAAATTCCATTTTCATCCCACTTTCTTTTTGGCCTTACACTGCTGACATTCCGTGCAGGGGTGTTTTGCTTTGAGTTGGGGTTTTTTTTTGTTGTGGTTTTTTTTGTGTGTGTGTGTGAGGGGTGATATGTATTGTGGTATGTATATGGTTTTTAACTTCTTTCACTGGTGTCTTTTCCTCTGCAGTAAACAGAGTAACTAATTCCCCTTAGATAGTATAATTTTCTTTATTATTATTATTAGCACCTGCTTTCTTAACAAATGTTTAACTTTTACAACTGTAAATATTTAGTGTTTAGCAACACATTCTCTTTTAAGCTTGGTGAATCTTACAAATGTGCAAATAAGAGTTTATCCTAGTGACTGAAGAAAGAACAGCAGGTGGTGAATGACTTTGTATGAAGTTTATTTTGCTGGAAAGATAGTCTTTGCTTCAGAGTGGTGTTAGAAGACAGAAGCCTTCTAGCCATCAAAAAACCCCCCGAAACAATCCAGGAACAGTCATGTGTTGTTACCTTTTTCCACCGAGAGAGAAGCATTGGCAGCATGTCAGCTAATGCTCTGTTGTCGCAGAATATCTATTAGAGAAGGTGGTTTGAAATTCATCTTTTTCTCTGAAAACAGGCAGATAGATATCTCTGTTTATATTGCTAAACCTTTCTTCTTCCTTTCTCTTCTGAACTTGCCTCTCCACTGACATGTCTAGAACACTACAGGAGTTCCCACTTTTCTCGCAGCTCAAACCGTGATGTTTGCCTTCTTTTCTAACACCCTTTTCAATTATTAGTACTAGTGTAACTTGCCACTTCCCATCTCTTCCTCTCACTTGTCAAATGTTCTTCTCAGGCTCATTTTCTTTCACAGATTTGTTAAATCTCCACTTCAGTTTCCTTAACTGCTCTGCTCATTAAAACATTTCTGCTGCTCTTGATCTTTGACCAGCATATCACACAAAGCAGCAGTAGCCTGCAGTATTCCCTCTGTTTTCTATCCAGTTATTTTTTGTTTGGCTGGTGGTGACGCTGGGATAGCAAATAAACTCCTTTGTTGGTTGTACAACTAGGACAGGGCATCCTAGCTCAAGACTAGTGGTCTTATACTTTTCATATTATGGAAGTATTTATAATAGCCCTGTAAAATATGCTTCGGTTTGTCTGCAGCTTCAGAGCCTTTCAGCCCCTGTTAGCTTGAAGTGTAAATCTGATATTGTCTCTGTCTTGATTTCTGTGCAAATAAAAAAATAATTAGCTTAACCCAGCAACCTTCAGCTGCCTTATACAAAGGAGCCAGTTAGCTTGAGAGCCTTGAGTTGGATTGTGTTTGCTGCCCATGACAGCAGTAAATAATGGGCTATTTGGTACTGGTTCTAACTGCTCAGTGCTGCCTGAGTGTTGACATGCAGTTGTGAGACTCGAGTACAGGCAACTTGAACTGGCATGGCAGGCAAGATGCTCCTGCATCACTCGTGCACTTAAAAATGGAAGTTCAGTATCGACCAAACAGCTGTTGTGGGTAATATATGCATTTTAACTATCCTTACAAAGATGTTTTCCTAGTCACTTTTGCCGTCACTTTTGCCATTGCTTTAGAAATATAAGCAGAGGTTTCATGTTAAATAAATAAAGATACTTATTTGCCGAAAAAATAGATATAAAAGGTCATTAGGGAGACAGTTGACAATTACCAGATCTTCAGCAAAGCCTGATACTGTCTAAACAAGCGTGGTGATTCCTTCAGCATCCTCTAGAGTGCCTGTGAGCACAGGCTGCTATTAACAAATAATCAGATGGGCTGCTGTAGCAATACCTGTTCCACGTCCTGCATGGTTTTGCTGTGAGCATTTCGGTCCCTCCCCAGGCCCCAAGCAAAATCTGTCTGAAGCAACCAGTTCGCATCTGAGGATAGGAAAAGCGGTTGTCACGATGATATCGATGTTCCCTGTTGTGAAACTGAGTTACAATCCACCTGACCAGAAGTGTTTATTCTCATATAAATAGTCTTCCTATAGATTTGTAGTTATGGAATGTAGTATACAACTTACAACCCCTGTAGTGGTTTTTTCACACAATTTTAGCTGCTGTTTTCCACGTAAATATCAATCAACAAGAAATATCACAGGTATAGAAAAATATGAAAGTAAACATAAGGACGTAGTAAATTCCACCCTATCTCCACCTTGAAAAAACAGGAAAGGAGAAGGCAAGAGCGCATTATAAACTCATTATGAATTTCCATAAAGTTCCTTCGGAGGAAGAACTAGAAAAAAAAGAAATTTTGGCATCTTGGCTAAACAAGATGGAAATTTTTAGAAGTCACGTCAATGGGGTTAACAGGATCATCTCACATGGCAGCTCTTCCTGTTGCTGGTAAAGGTTACAAGATTAGTTCTCTTGGAATTGATTTGTAACATGTTGCTGCTTTCTTCACCTAAATTTGTGGGGTACTTTATCCAAGTAAAATAAAACTAAGCTTTGTCTGGAAGTTAGGAGAAGGTGATGCTAAAATACGATGGCACAAGGACCTAAGTGTGGTAATAAATAGATGAACATTGCAAAACCTGGATTTCTTTAGCTCTTCCTTTTTGGTGAGGTGAGAGAAACTGTCCATACTTGATTACATTCACAGAAGTATACTTGAAGTTTATTGAACTGTTTAACATACAAAAATTTTCATTATTTCACAAACTCTTTCATCATGAAAAGGGCTACAAAGGGTTAAGAAGGTATTTCTGAAGAAAGTTGGGTTTTTTGCAGTTGAAATATAGTATTTTACATGCTGCCCCAAACAACTGAGGACACATTTCTTTTAGTTCCAGAAATCTTCTGCCCCCAGCGTCATGCTTTGCTTCAGCTCCTGCTACGCACCCAAGCTCAGCTACCTAGGAGGTTCTGTCGTTTGTTGGATGGAGTTCTTTGCAGGTTTCCTATCCAGACCCAACTGGCACACTCTGTCTCAAAGCTTCAATGAAATAGTGGCAAACTGACAGATTTGATAAGGATTTGTGAATTACACCATTCTCCTTTCAGCCAAATACAGCTTACCCAGATTTATGAACACGCAAAAGCCTGTTTTCCTGCCTTCTCTAGGCCTGTTAGTCTGTGTTTAACCACCATTTTCCCCAGTTGTCCCAGCTGACTCGTAGCTTACGTCTTCCCTCCTCATCTTCGTGCATATATTTTCTTCTTCCTGTAGACCTGAAAGCATACAGAGATTTTTGCCCTGATGTGCAGCAGGATGTGGCTGAAATGCAGAGTGTGGTAAGGGAAGAGCTTTTCCAGTTCACTGATTGCTCACTCAGTTTCTTTGCGTAGTTCTGCATATAGGTATAAAAAAACCCCCCAAATATACAACAACCACAAATGGGACTTAAGACTTAGTATTTACTGATTCCAGATTTTAGGTCAAAATTTATATCCAAGACTTAAAAAATCTGTATAGTTTTACTGGCTTCTAAGTGTGTAACTTACTGAACTAAGAGTCTCCTGCTTCTTGCAATTACTTCAGGTGAAATAGTGGCTGCCTTGTCCTCAAAAGCAGAGGAACTGAGTCATAAATCCTATAAAGATTCAGGTACAAAATGAGACTAGTTAGGGTTGGTTTTTGTGGAGGAAGGGATAGGGAACATTTCAGACCTCTCTTTGTTTGCTGCTTAGTGTCTCATCACAACCTGTCCTTAAGCAAGCGTAAACATACGACCTTCACGCTTTCCTAATGTTGTGCACTGAGTCTTGAGGAACACAGTTTTATCCAGAAACACTTGAGTTACTGGCTAGGCATTTAATTAAATGTGTGTATAAATGAGTGACATCAGGCAGAACAGTAAAAATATTTCAAATACTAACCAGAGTAAAGCAATAACCATTGCTTGACGTGAATGAGCACTTGTTGTTTATCTGATAAAGGCCATATTCAAATCAGAATTTTCCACTGCTATTAAGAACCTGTATCGTGTTGCTAACATTACTATGTTAAAACCAAAATACAGCAATTATGGGCAAACACCATGCAACATCCACTCAGTTTATATATTTTTCCCACTTATTTTAATACCATAGCTCTCCTGTATAATGATGTTGTGACTGAATGTTTTAAGATCACTTTTCAGTACATTCTAGTATAGGAGAAGACTCTGATTTTAAAATGAGGATTAGCTGCCAACATCAAAGAAAATATTATCAGAACTTAAGTTGTATTCTCTTTGAAACAAGTTTGCTTATCTATTTTCAGTTAGATATAGTATGTAATAAATGGCTCAGTAAAAAGCTTTCTCTGCCAAACCCAATGTTTATTACATGTCCATGTTTATTACAAAACTGAATGTGTTTTTAAAATTCAATTATTAACTTTGATGTGCCTTGAACTTTATAAGGTCTTTGTTTTAATACTGGAAAGAGATTCTGATTTTCTTTTTAGCATATCCTCCGTATAGGCATGGGAGAACCCTAACTCACCCCCCATGCTGCTGGCACACTGCTTTGCTTTGATGTCACTTGTTTAATGCAGTTTCTCCACTGCCCTCCACAGTCTGAAAGCTCCTGAGGAGTGAGCAGTGTCAAAGAGGAGTAGATGCACTGGCAGAGCACGCTGCTGCCTGGTTCCTCTGCTTGCTCAGATGCCTACGTGGAGAGCTCTAGAAACACGGCTGGGGAGTCCTTGCTGCGTGTTAAACCCTGTGCTTTGGGTTACCAAGCCTGCGTGTTTGATACTGCTGCGTCACAGCCGGGCCAAGGTTTCAGCCAGCCAGCCACCTGAGCAGTGTGCCTGCCTGAAATGAATCTTTCTCCTCATACTTGTAGCCTTTACCATAGCAATAGCCCCTGTGGCCCAGTTGCCATCAGGGCATGGACAGGACAGATGGGTGGAAACAATTATAAGCTTTATGAGGCACTGGTGAGGCCACACCTTGAATACTGTGTTCAGTTCTGGGCCCCTCACTACAAGAAGGACACGGAAGTGCTGGAGCGTGTCCAGAAAAGGGCAGTGAGGCTGGTGAAGGGCCTAGAGCATCGTTCCTGTGAGGAGTGACTGAGGGAGCTGGGGTTGTTTGGAGAAGAGGAGGCTGAAGGGAGACCTTATCACTCTCTACAACTGCCTGACAGGAGGTCGGAGCAAGGAGGGGGACAGCCTCTTCTCCCTGGTGATGTGTGATGGGACCAGAGGGAATGGATGCAAGCTGCACCGGGGGAGGTTTAGGCTGAATATTAGGAAACCTTTCTCCACTGAAAGGGTTATCAAACATTGGAATGGTCTGCCCAGGGCAGCAGCAGAGTTGCCATCCCTGGAGGCCTTTAAATGGTACGTGGACCTGGTGCTGAGCTTGCAGTGTTGGGTTGAAGGTTGGACTAGATGATCTTGAAGGTCTCTTCCAACCAAAGACATTCTGTGATTCTTAACCTGCTCACTTAACCTTCCCTTTTTCAAATGAGTAAAATAAAGCAACCTCAGCACTGACTTCAGAAGCTCCTGAAGATTTAAGATCCGCATTATGACTCCCTGTGTCCTATGCTTAAAGCTCAATAATCCCAAATTCTGACCATCCTTAAACATAACTAGTGAATGTACCCAGTGCAGGTGACGCGGCTGTGGACTTTTTGTCTGTCTCTAACCTGTTGGGAGAGACAAATCATTCTGTGCTATAATGCTATAGATAAATATTTAAAAGTCAAGCACAACTTCAGGAAGGCATCCTTACCTGGAACGGTGCTTAAATATCCTCAGACTTGAGCACATTGTTCAGTTTAAGTGTTTGTGTAAGAACTGGCCGTTCTGAACTAGCAGAGGCATTGTTTGGGGGACTTTTTTCCCCCCTCCTTACTCTGAGAGAACAAGACTCAAGTTTGCAAAGTGAGTAACAAGGTTTAGCAAGGTCTATTTTAGCTCAGTTACGGGAAGATAACAAACCACCACGGTTAATAGTGCAACGCATGCCTCAGTGGTTTCATGTGCTTCGTTAACCCCAACAGCGAGCCGTGGTTCCGAGCAGTGGTTCCAAGCACGGAGTATGACAAGATCTTTTGCAGTTAGTGTGCTTATATAGTTTTCTTTTAAAGAGGACATTAACCCAAATTCAGTTTCTAAAAGACAGCGTCTTTGTGTATGATGAGCAGTATAGCTTTGCACCAGAAAAAAAGAACAAGAGTCACTGCTAGGCTGTGGGGTGTTTTCTTCCCTCCTTTTTACCGCTCCCAGTTTCCCTTTTATTTTCTTCCTTGTTTGAATGCTAGGAGGAGGTGATGATGGATTGTTCCACAGCTCTTAGATATTGACAGAAATCAATTGTTGATAAAACTGGAAGCGTTTGTGGTCATAGGAAGGATGCACGCATGGAGTTGAGGGAAATACTCGTTTGGCTTTTCGAATGGGTGTTTACTTTAGACATGAGTGTTGCTTCTAAATAGTTTCAGTTGCCGGTGCATAAAGTTCCATATATGGAGATTCTTATTAGGAGATAACACAAGATTGCACGTTGAACCATTTCAGTATTGCCATCTTAGAATTACAGTAGCCGTAAATATATATGCCAATGTGTAGTAAACAGAGGAAATGTTGTCGTAGACCTGAAAATTTGTTGCAAAAGCTTTAAGCTATCACCAATTGGTGGATGAGGGGTTTTTTCCTCCCCTGGCTTGTAGCCAGCATAACCTCATGGAAATTTTCTAGTAGGGTTTTGTAGTTTTGCCATAGGTCCTCATCTCCCTATTTCCCAGTTTCCTCCTGATACTCCCCGTTGCTGAGAGGACCATTGGTAGCCAAGTCAGGCTATCGCTGGGACCAGACACTGCTTCGTGACGCAGCCGAAGCTCCTCTCTCCTCACCCTCCCTTGTCAGTGAGCTGTTTCTGTGAAAATGCCCTGTCTGCTGCTTTCCAAGCAATCTATTGCAAGCAGCTGGTTGAGTTCTGTGTAGATCCTTAGATAAAGAGCAGGACTTTTCACACGCACACTAAAATGCATTTAAATATTTAGAGTATTTAGCTTCGTAATGCTTCTAGTTTTATCTTCTTAGCTTGCTACAATTATATCAGTAATAAATGCTGTTCACTACAGTACCTTATTGCACAGCAAAATGACAGAAGTTCAGTACTGCTTTTCAAACACTTTTTTTTGCCAGAGGTTTACTAAGAGTTAATATTGCTCATTGACATATGCTCTAATCACACATTTCATGTTCTGTTTCAAACTATGTATGTTTTCAATAATTCATTCTTCTCTAAGGGTGAGTGAATACTGCGTTCTTTTGTCAAACCCCAGCTGTCAGAATCAAGGAAGATAAACAATTACTAAGAATCTTGTTCTAATAACTGAACAGAAGCTTCAATTCTGAAAGCCTCAAAAATGTGGTTCCCTATTCTGGCCTGAAGAAATAGATAAGGCCAGTTACAAAAGACAGTTTCTTTGGGTGCATTCAGTGATATATGAGTATTGACCTTTTACTTGCCAGAGGCACCTATGATATTTTGGTAGGCTCACTTGTCAGCAAGCAAATAGAACTACAGTTACTTGGTGCTTGCCAAAATGTCAGCCCAGTAGTGAGGCTGATAGCTTTGAGTCACACTGGATAGCTGTAAGAATTGTAGAGAGAGGGCCTACAATGTTATTATTTATCTGTGATTTCTTTACTGATTCCTCCTATAATATGGTTGTATCAAGAGGAGTTTTAGTTTTGTTTAGCAAAGTCTTATGCTATGACAGCACTGGGAATGTCAATGGAACAACACTTGCTAGCATTTAATTGTGAAACACCTCATTACAAAATGACTGATTCCCTTTTCAGAAGCAGTAAGTTGCATCCTGTGATAATGCATATTTATCCTAAGGTTTTAGGCTTGCATTTTGCTGTTTGCATGTTCCCAGGAGCACATGGAACTTTACTGGGTTAAGTCTCCACTTTTTCTTGGCACTTGATGCTCTCTAACTTGGAATAAAGGCAAATGGCATTTAAATAAAAATGTACATCCATTATTGTATCTTTACACGTGTGAATTTGTCTTGAAATTACAAGATAAATCTCCACTGTGTTTACATGTATTGATGCTCTATTGAGAATCACTTTGTTGCTATGAGAACAGTATTGTTGATGCCTTTCAGTCACCTGAATCAGCTTGAACTTTTTGTTTTCATTATTTGTATACATTCTAGAGCAAAAAGCTAAAGGTTGGATTACAGCATTGGAATCACAGCTGTGAAAGAAAAGCATAAACCAAGAGAATCTATTCTTTCATAGTAGCTGATGAAAGGGATCTTCCTTAGGGGCTCCACTAATGTAGCTCATTTGGGGTTCTAGCTCTGTAGCCTGATGCCTTATGACAGATTTGTACTGCAAATCTATTTTAACCTTCCCCCTACATCTGTTAAAAGATGGACTCTCCATCTGTTTCCTCATTTGACCTTCCATTTATTTATTCTCTGATTATTTTTTAGGGAAGCCTGCTTCAGGAAAGTACAACTTTCTTGTTGCACGCTGCTGAAAAAATCCAGTTTTCCCCTCCCTTCACTAATGCTACATTTTTACATTAATAGCTGCATAGTACAGAGTACTCCAATACCTTTCTTGCAAGTCAAAACATTTTAAGACTGTCAGAACATTTTAGGAAGTGTCCATTTTATGGCCATTTTACTAAACATACTTTATTTTTTTTTAGTGAGACAATAATAATAACAACAATCCAGATCACATGTTTACTTATTTTTTCTAACTACTTTTTTCCTAGATGCCTTAAATGTTGAGGTCTTCCAATCATACTTTTATTGATTAAATTAAGGACTTGAGTTTACTGCAAATAGAAAAAACCCTGCAGATCCAAAATGGAAATTAATTCCAGTTTGAAATGCCTCTGCAAATCCTCACAAATTTGTATTATCTGCGTGGTACCTACTCCTAAGTCTTTTTTACAGATTAGAATCCTTGGGAATTCGTTTTTGCTGAGACACAACAGTGGGTCCTACAAAATGAGTCCTGCCAATGATGGGACTCAACACAGTCCACAAATGTGATGGAATAAGTGTCTAAATAACTGCATTTAACTAAAAAACAAGAATAATTTAAAAAGCAGCGTTATGAAATGTTCTTAAATGAAGTATAATTTCCCTTCTGCTCTCTTCTTTCTTTCTTTCCTATTGCAAAGTGAGTGACATTATTGAAGTATCTCCTTATATTCATTTTAATAAGTCTAAAAAAGTCGTTATTCATGTGGCAATGAGGCAGTGGAGGCACTGACAGGTGTGAGTCTTGTGTATCATCTGTGATGTCTGAGAAGTTCTGACAGTACTTGCTTCTTAGGAAAGTGGATTTTCTGTAAACATAACACTGACCTAATCTGAGAACACTGTGCAGAACAGCAGAGGTGTCTGATAACTGTGACTGGGAATACAGTGGTTCTAATATCCATGGGATTGTAGAGTATTGCATAATAGGTGGGCTAGATATTCTGAAGGTATCCTTCAATCCAGAGTACAGTGTCAGTTGTTGTCTGATTGAATATATCCAGGAGTTCAAATAACCATCTTAACTAATAGTGCATAATATATTCCAGGCACTTTTTAACTCAGAGATGAGGACTGAATACCTTAATGGCTGTACTTGAATCTTAATAGTGTTTTATACAAAAGACAAGCCATTACATAATTACACTTTTCAGTGTGACAGGGGTCATCAAGAGTGGTCAGTTAGTGAAAAATGGGTTTGGCTTTACTAGACAGCATTTTCTCCTGCAACTCATTGTCTTTCACTGACTTTTTCCTTTTTATGGATGTCATATTCTTGATCTTGTCTTCCATTGCAAGCCTTTACCTAGTAGTTCTTCTGAAACTCTACTACTTAATACTCTTCCAGACTTCTGCATTCCATGAATGAACTTTGAGTGGCTTCTTTTATTCTTGTTTATACAGTTCTGGTCATGTCTTCTTTTGGACTCTCCCCTAGCCTTAAACTTTCTCTTTATTCCACCATGTAATTCACCTCTTTGAAAAGAAATTGTGTTCTCCTTGCAGGAAATGACTTTGAAATGTACCACAGCCAGTTTCTGGAACTTCGGCAAAGACTGTTGTATGCTGAAAAGGAAAATAAGAAAAGATCACGTGAACTGAGCAGTGCCCTAGATGAAATTAAACGTGTAGTTGCAAAAAGAATGAACCTGACTACAAATCGTACAGGTTTGTATGTGTAAAAATGCCCTGTGTTATTTTTATCTTGCAGCTAGTTTATTAGTAATCTGAAGGAAATGTGAATGCTTTTAAGTGGTGCCAATCAAAAGAAAACCTTTGAGGGAGGTGTCTCTGATTTTTATTCAGATAATTTTTTTTTTGAGGGAGACCAACATGCTATTAAGTTTATTCTACTGAACTGTTGTCTTCAGTCTTTTCAGTTATAGTTCTTATTTGTTTAAAAATGTATTAGATCTTTGCCTTACAGACTGTTGTACAAACCCACGTCTGCACACTGTAGTGGCCTTCAGTAGATTAGACAGTCTGATTCTGTCCCCTAAAAAAAATGACTTATTACTGCAGCATCTGCCTTCCTCCCTGTTCAGGTTGGAAGAGCTACGTCCCTGGGGAAAGAAGGAAAACTAGAGGGGGCATCTCTCTGCTGGAGACATTCCACAACACACCCCAACTTCAAAAAGAGTCTGGATGCTACTGAAAACTATTTTTTAGAAGTCCTTATTTGCATTCAGTACAGCAGGCTGGTAAAATGAAAACAGGGAATTAACCGTTGACTCTTGGAAGGGAAGAAGGAACAAGGTGCATTTCTGCTTTGTGTAGTCAGCTTTGATTCTTACCGTGTTCTTTTCTGCCTCTTTTGGTCTGTTTATTCAATATTAAATCAGTGAGACTGTTCAGCTGCATATAAACAAACGCTTAATTCTTGGTAGGGTTGTGGCCTCGCAAGCTCTGGAATAGAAACCATGTTATCAGCTACCAGTAGCCCCACGTACTGTGAACACATAATTAATGCCTAATGCACATAACAGCAGTAGAGGAGAGTGCAAGTTTCCCTTCCTTCTGCTCTTCTTTCTTATAGGAGCCAGCTGAATATCAGAGAATGTTGAAGCTGTCAGTTCACAAGATTGGAAGCAGAAATTTCTTAAAATCACTGAATAGTTTTCCTTTTATTTTTACTTATTCTTCTGCTTCCCCTTCCAGCCATTTTTTATTTTACAACTTAAATGAAAAGGTTTGTTGTATACAATAAAACTGAAGTCCCTTCCCCAAGCCTTGATAGGTAATACTTCCAAGTAACAGTGGAATGTCCTTGAAAAGTTATGAAGGCAGTTTGGGGGGAGGGAAGATTCTATACAGCAAAATTGCAGTATATTTAGTGGCAAAGCAAGTGGATGGAGTTGTGGGTTTCTCTCTCATACACAAATATCTGTATATATATACATGTATGTACAGGTTTGGTTATTTGGTTTTTTTTAAACAATTTAGGTAGAGTGGGGAGGGTTTTTTTGAGTGGGAATATCTTTTTGGGAGTTGAAAAACTTCAAACTAATATTGTCCATTCAGTAACCCTCTGTCTTCATTGATCTAAGCTGAGAGAACAAAGGTGATGATGATCGTTTTTAAGACTTGTTTTAAGTAAATTTGAAGAGTTAAATGCATTTCTTAGGAGGAGTAACTTTCCATCCAAGTCAATAAACCTTCTGCTGCTTTGCTGACTCACGTTTTCTGCAGCTTGGAAGGCTGGTAACATGATTTTGTTGTCTAAAACTAATGAAGGTGGTGTTCTGATATCACACAGTGCTCTGGCACCAGCCTCTTTGCACAGCTGATAAAGTGTCTGGAGCAGGCATGCACTGAACTATGAATTACTTTAGATCCATTCACAGGAACTATATTTTTCTTTCAGGGCAAAAAGACACGCACATTGCAGGTAGCTGGTAGGGTACAGAAAAATGCAGCAACAGACAAAATGCTCCTACGAGAGCCCATATGCTGCCTGTGTCAGGAAGGCAAGATTTAAGCCTTTAGACAACTGGTAAAGTCTGGAGTGATCTTCGGTTTTGTTTCTAAGCAGTTTTCTTAAGTATTAGAAAGACCATTTACTATTCTTCATAAATGTAGTCTCTATTTTAATGCATTCAGATGCTTTTTAAAAAATTGCATGTCATCTCTGTTCCCATGGGTATCTTACATTAAGCACAATTCCTTTTTGCAGGCTTAAAATTAATTTTAGTGTGATTTTTAGAATAAGGTTGTTCAAGTTTTTACTGAGTTCATTTGAAAGGACTTTTACCACCACTGGAACATTTGCGAATGTTTTTATCAAGGAAGATAAATCAGTAAATCAATGGTATCTTGGTTTTTATATGGCTTATTTAAAAAAAAAACAAACACAAAATGCCTAAAACCCAAACAACAACAACAAACAAAACAAAAACAAACAACAAAAGGATAGTTTTTATAAGGTCACACTTGAGTTATGTCAACAGGAATAAAAATTCTAATTATTTTTGTCTTTATTTTAAACTAGTAAAGAAAAAAAAAAATCTCTATACTTTTCTCTTAACTAACACAGTGTTTTGTTTCTCAGATAGTTTCTAAAGGCCTGGATCTGGTTGTGCTTTTTGCCATAGGACTTTTTATAACCTGAGAACTTGTGTTTGAGCCCTGAAAACCACCACGTGTTACGTTTTGGGGAAAGCATTTAAGATTGTTAAGGAATTAAGAAAGCCATCAATCAGAATCTATGTTTATTTTAATTGTACAAGTTGCTTGCCAAAAAACAACCAAATTTTTTCTTTTTGTGTTGCTATTAAAATAACTGCTTATTGAGTTTTAAGGTGGCTCAGCCTTGCAACTCCTTAGGCACAGGGAGAGGCAGGCTGAGTTCCCAGGACATTCAGCCTTGGAGCTCTGCACCATCTCCTGGGGGTTGCACTGGGTGATTCTCAGTTTATTACCCTGTGAGGGTAATACAGATGATATATAATCACTTCTGAGGAACTGTTCTGTTTGAATAATGTTGTGAGTGGTAATCTGCTACAGGAAAACAGCTGAAATAATAGGCTTTACTGCTGGCTTTTTAATTTATGTGTATATGTGGGTTTGTTGTTTCTTTAAGATGATATGAAGTGGAGAGGGTTAAACCTCACCAGAAAACTCCCCGTGCATCTTACAAACATGTACCACTATCTACCTCACCTGCGAGAATATGAAGATGCCATTTTCCCAAATGTTATTTTTGGGCAACAGAGAGCTGGAGGTAGGAAATCAAGTTTGGATTACATTTTCTATATGTTTGTATTTTGTATTAAGTTCTAGCAATGAAGCACACTCAAAGTTCGGAGTGGGTTTTTTCCCCTTAACTTTACAATGTTGCAAAACTGAATCAATTTTAATAGGGATGGCAAAAGCACTTCTACCAGGCCCATCCCAATTTCAAGCCTTTACCCCAAAGTATACTGATAAACCTTTTGAAATATCAACAAAAAATAGTCATAATTGAGAAACAATTTTATTTTATGGTTTAGTTGTATATTCATGTATGTAGGATGCATTAGCTGACATTTTTTTCCCCACACCATTAGAATAAATGAGGCTGGTAAGGAGAATTCATAATACACTCAGTTTGCTGAAGTTAGAAGCAAATGGAAAAGTGATGTGATGATTTAAAGCATATTAGTAAGTCTTCAGTGTAACTTCTTCATCCATTCGAGAAATCAGCTGACACCTGCACAAATCCCAATGAACTTCAGTGAACTACAATACAGATGATAAAGTTACATCTTTTCATAACTGTCACGTGATAGGTTAAATGAACATTCAAAAGCAGCAAGGAAAAAAGGAACTAGTTGACCATTTTGCTGAGTTTTGTATTTTGTTGAAATTTTCACTTTTCTCTAGGGTGATTTTATATAAACAAACATTTGCAGCACTTTTGATTTAACTAAAAAAAAAACAACTTAGCCATTGCCCATGACAGTGTATAACTACAGTCTTCTCATTAGTTGGTGTAGTTGTAGCAATGTGACCTAGAGCTGTAGTTCTCACTGGAGTGCACGTAGATCAGTGTCAGTCTGCAGAAGACCAGAGGTTGTCAGCAAAATGTTTTGCAGAAGACTCTCAGAAAACCAGATATGTGCACAAGCAAGGCATTTAAAAAAAAAAAAAAAAAAAAGGAAGAAAAGTAATAAGTAATAAAATAATGCACCGTGTTTAATTTTCATTTCTTTGTCCATTCATATCACAATACCAAGACCACAGTTTGACAGGTGCAGGCTGACCTTCAGCATGTGAAACCAAACAAACCCCCAGTAGTTGAGCAGGTTATGTGCTGGGAAGGAACACTGGAACTTTGGCACTTGGGATCTGACACAGGCATGGATGATGAAGTCTGGAGCAAGTCACTAACTGCACCTACTTCTTTCCTTCAAAATCTACTGCTTCCTTACCAGCCTCATGAGGTTTTGGCGAATAGGATTCGTCTGCAAGGACTAAGAATTCCACAGGTTTAGTGACCTCTCTATATGAGGTCACTGATTTAGCTCAAGCCCATAGCAATGAAAGAAGACATCCTGCTGACAATCTAATGCTGTGATACAGCACAGATTTGCTACCAGTAGAGTATTTGCCAGAGACAACTTCAGTTCCTTTCTTTTTAATAATGATAATACCTAAGTTCCTTTCTTTTTATTGATTGTGTCAAAGCCATTGATTCAGATCGATGAAACTGCTCAGAAAGATTTTTGAGTTGGATTCCTTTCTAAGATACATAGCACTCACACCCTGTGACAACTTGCTCACGAAAGCAGCATTGGTTTAACTCTTACTACTCAGGTCTCCAACTCCGTGCCAAGAGCTAGTAGCACTTACTTGCAATACTCGCTTTTGAAGCTCGATAGCAGATGCCTATGTGTTTGCCAGAGGTAGTAATATCTCCAAGTTCTCAAATGTTGACATTCTGCAGTTCAGACCTGGTTCTTAAAGCATAGACACAGGTGTCTCTAACCTAGACTTAGCTGGAGGTACCTCTTTTTCCAGGTAGTCAAATGCTGTCACCAAGTCTCATGGTCAAATTAAATCAAAATGTAATTTCAGTTTCCCTTTACCTGAGTTACAGTTACATGGTTTGTGGACTTCTTTCTTTGCAGTCTCACTGGTGATGGGTATTCCAACTGTGAAAAGGGACAAACAACATTATCTGATTAATACGCTGCATTCCCTACTGTATGAACTTTCTGAAGAGCAGAAGAATGACTGTGTAATAATCATCTTTATAGCAGAGGTAGGTCTGTGTGGAAACGTGCAGTTTGCTGATAGAAAGACAATATGGAGATTTATGTCTTAATGTAACAGTGTAGGAGAGGCTGCAGAATACTGTGAGGTGGGCCTTTGGGGGGGATTCCTTCAAGTCTGGAGGAGATGGTGAGCAACTAGTGCCTCGGTGTTCATATTTGGAGAAAACCCTGTAACTCGGATGACTGAAGGGTAAAAAAATCATATGACATTGAAAAACACAGATGTTGGAGTCAGGTTTTCCAATAAAACCACATGAACTCATTATTTATCTCTGAAAATAAAGTATTCTACTTTAGGAATGAAGTGTAAATCCTCCACAGAAAAGTTCCACAGAACGTGAAAAAAGTAAACTTAGTCTAACAAAAGTTTGGATTATTTATCTGCTGTTTTGATATCAGATATCTTTCAAAGTACCTTGATATGCTGGAGTCTCACCTTCTGTGTGTGTATTGACATTTCTTGTGAAAAAAAAAAACTATTCAGAGATTTGAACGGTTCCATGTTTGGGAAAGTAAACAGTGCTCAGGGTAAAATACTAGGGGTAAATGATTTTTGTTCTCACTCCAAAATGTCATGATCACATTGGAAAAAAGCTACAGAACGGAATGAGCTACTGAAAGTTACTTGCAGGTAACGAGACTATGCAGTTATTTAGACTTCATATTGACTCTTCATATTTCTTTGTCTTTCCATAAACAACTTTATATTTCATAACATGTATTCATTAACTGTTAAAAGTTTACTTTTTTAGTGGAGTCACCACTTAGAGCAGCTTTTTTAGCTGTAATATTGTCAAACAGCATATAGTTCACTCTATTAAGTTAGGTCGTGACTTCCACTTTTCTGTTTGGACCACAATGATAAGTAGATAGGCCCAGTTCCTCTTCAGCAGAATTTTCAAGAGCCAAACTTATTTTACAGTTGGTATTTCCCAGTGAAGAGCCCTGGCAGTGATGACCTTTGCCTAGCTGCCATTCAGAGAAACCTTTCATTACAGGGCTTCAGAAAGTTCTTGGAGTTTTTAAGGGTTAACTTCTGAATATTACAGCTTCCCACTGTGGGCAGTACTAACGTGGCATTTTTAACAAACTGTAGCTTTGGTTGTAATAACAGTCTATTTCAGCCAATTTAGGATTAAACTGCCCTTGTAAAAAGCAGTCTCTCCCCTTTCTCCCATCCCCAGAGTCACATTCTTGCAGCTTCCATTTTTCAGCCATGCAGTAAATTAGAGCAGGTTGGTGGTGCTGATATGAGAAGTGATAAGAGCATTCAATTATGAGAGGAGGGCAGGTGTGTTCAGTGATCAGGAATCCACACTCTTCCTTTTTCCCATGAAGTTTTAGAAGATTAAGTTAAATGTTTACATCATGGGTTAAGTCGGAGTAACTTATTGACTGAAAGTGAGCTGCAAAGTTGTTGGTATTTTTTTCTTGTCACAGTTCTTTACTTACCACTTCACATGGGTTTTACTTATTACTAATTTAATACATAGCTGGTAATGATTATTTGTGTATGTAAAAGATAATCAGAACTGCTAAGACAGGTATTGGATTGCTTTGGAAATGGCATTCATAAAACTTAGTACTTTTTAATACAGTTAACAGGTGTGGTTTACACACTAAAAGTGTTTTCTTTATTGAAACAGCAGCAAGGAGTAAGTACTTCCTCAGAATTTCCAGATTAAGAGCTGTAAGTCTATTAGGAAGAAAATCTAAATAAAACTATTAAATATTCCTACCTTTAGAAAATTTTCCTTAGATGAGTTTTCCAAACAGACTCGGGCCTCTTTTGTGGTTTTCAGATGATTAACCTGAAACAGCCCTTTTTACTGACAGTTATATGACTGTGCTTTTCTGGCATATCCAAAAGCTGTAGAACTGAATTTTATCCAGAAAATGGATTAGCCTCCTACAGAAGCAGTGAAAACACAAAATACAGAAACCATAGCTGAAGGTGGTTCAGTTCTGCTTTCAGCTACACTGAAAGTGCAATTGGCTTGAAAACCCCATACTGTTCTTTTGCAGAAAAGCTGCTCTATCATATTGCTTTTGGGAATGAAAAGAATCAGAGAATAAAAATGAAGTGTTTGCATATATATTTTTTTTCCCTACAAAATGTTGCTTTATACAAAAAAAAGGATGACTTGAAATTAACCCCTTATTTTCTTCAGGTGAATGCAGAATATGTTAACAGAGTTGCAGAAAGTATTAAAAGCAGGTAAGTCCTTGAGAGTGTAACACCCCACAGTTAGTGAACACATTTTGAGCTTTTATGGGAAGAATTAGAGCATTTCAGCAATAGCTTACAACTCTACCATACTGAAATGAGAACGCTGAGAGATGTGGCAAAGGTGCACTCTTAGTAAATGTATTGTAACACACACATTCAGAACTGAGGGATGTCTATCAGTTTATTTTCCTTTTCTTATTTTATAGATATGCTTTAACTAATCAGGCAAGGTCTCAGCTTAAGCCTCTGATAAATATTTACTTGAACCTGAGTCTTTCCCCTACAAAATTAATGGTGCAATTCAAGGTACCTGAGGCTACCTGTATTGGGTCCCTACTGACTCTGCAGCTCTGAAATGTATTCTGGCATCTGTCATGTTTTCTGGGTGTCTTTGTTTCCTTATTTGTCTCTTTTTCATGTAGGCAAAGGTCTTTGGACAGCAATGGGATTATATTTAAGATGTTAAATACTATTACATGAAGGGTAATGTGAGATGGGTATTCTTTGCTGTGCCAGATTAATGTAAGAGCTATCAGATGGAGGCTTTGTTCCCACTGCAGTTTGCTTGCTCTTAATATTCTTTCCCATAGATGATTACAGCAGTACGTGCATGTTAAAAACTTTAGAGCAGCTTGAGAAGAACAGCTGCTAAATTAATCTGTTTTGGGGAAAAAAATACACTCACTGGTAGATTTATTTTGTCTTATAAAACCTGTTTTCTGAGAAATGATGTAGTGTAGCAAACGGTCACAAAACATGTAAGGCTAAAGGCCCTGAAGCACAGCTGACTCAAGGAGGCAAGAGATGAAACCTGCTGTAGTACTGGTGTTGCTGGTAAATTCCACTTAAAACCCAGCAGAATGTAGCTCTGGGGAGTCTTTTTGAGGAATGGGGGTCTCACTAAACTTCTCTTCACAGCTTCCCAAGAGAAATCCAGTCTGGTCTCCTAGAAGTTATTTCTCCTCCTGCTTCTTATTATCCAGATCTTTCCAACCTGAAGAGAACACTTGGGGATTCAGAGGACAGAGTAAGGTAAGATAGCTGTATAAAACCTAAGAACTTTTGCTGAGAGTATAAAATGGAAAACTCTGCAAAAGGCAACATTGTTTGAGAGGATAATGTTTTTGTATTGTGGAGCTAATAGACCTTAACTGTACTTTAAAAAAAATATTACACAAGGGAGTCTTGAGAAATCTGTGCTGCACATCAGCTTCAGGGTGAGAGCCAAGGCTTCTCCTTTGGGTCTTGACTCTACGCACCCTACAGATTTTAAATCAGATGGATAATGTCAAGAGGCAATAGGTTAGATGATCTGGTCTTGAAGGAAAAAATGGGAAAAGCTTTTATGTGATATATAAGGGAGAGACGGTGAACACACAAAGGAAACCCCATGTGGCCCCTTAGCTAACTAGGCATAACTACAGTGGGTTTAATTAATGCTCAAACTTTAATTGATCATGGACTTTTTATGCTACTGTTAATAATATATCTTAAATGGTGATTTCATTTGCTCATTCACCCCAAATTCACTGAGATAGAGGTTATAACCTAAAAAACCTGATTTGTTGGAGGAAATCATTTTGTTTCAATCAAGAATAACTAATTTGTCAGAAGTTGCCCCAACAATGCAGCAAGAGAGCTGCAGTACTGACAGTTTAGGTTGGAGGGAATCAGCAAGCGTGTCTTTGTATGTATATTTGTATGCATGTATATTTGGTTTATAGATAAATGTTGTCTCTTTCAGAGCACAAACATGTTTACATACTTAAGTTTCAGAAATGATGAACTTTGAATCAGATAGACTTTTACATTCATTAAATACTGATAAATTACTCTCTAATCTTTTCACATTGATTATCGAGGATCAGGTTCATTCTCTGGTAAAATGAGGGGCAGTAAAATAGTAGACAAAAATGTGTTTACATGTAAACCTGGAAATGAAGATAATCAACCTGCTTCTGTGCTGTTCATCATCAGTAAAAGCACTTAACTTTTGATCTTTAAATAATCGTTGTGTGTTGAGCTCTACTGTTCATAATATAATGAGTAGAATGTTGAAGTCATTTGACATGAATATACTTGTTAGACATTCTGTTTCAGGCTGCATTGAAACAGATCAAAATTTTTTGCTCAGTTAACAGTAGAAAGTTAGATTATTTACAAATATTTACACTGATTATAGAGACATTTTTATTCACTTAGCAATGAATTAAGATACTCAACCTTACAATTTTACTATAGAGAAAAAAACTGCAGAGCGTTAGAAATGCTTTTGTTATAGCAATAACTCTTGCCTCTTGCAACCCCCTCCCCCAAATAAAAAAAGAAAACCTTATCAGAATTTGCTGCTTATGTTTAGGTGGAGAACTAAACAGAATTTGGATTATAGCTTTTTAATGCTATATGCCCAACCTAAGGGAACATATTATTTACAGGTATGTTCATATTATCATTAAGTAGCTGCAATACATCCGTACTCATTATTAGATTTGGCAATTTTAAGTTGTTTCAAAAGTCTCAGTAAAAACAGCAATCTGTCATTTCCTGTGTATCTTTCCTGTCCTCCTATTTCTGTGTTTATATACATCTTGCATCCAGGTACTCTTTGATTAAATCCATCTGTACCTTCCTGTCATTTGTGAGGTTGAATAGCAAGGTAACTGAAGCACGAAACCCGTATATGATCAGGTAAAGAAGGTCAGAGTTTAATGTGTTTTCACTTGATGCAGCAAGACAGAGTAGTGGTGGTAGGTCCAGGTTATAGCCCACATCACAATGAACCAAAAAGCCCTGACAGATAGCGAAACACACTGGTATAGTGATACTGGAGACAAGGTTAAACTGTAAGTTGGTAAAGATCCTAAATTCTCCAGGAGGTCTAGAATGTTAGACTTGAGTAAGATCCCCATGCCTTCAGGCTTAGGTTTAGCCATAATTGTAGATATATGCTAATTTACACCCCACAGAGATGATGAACACCACCAGAGATTCCAAAAATTTCTTGTGAATGGAACTGATCCATAAAATTTCATGTAGCTCATGAATATCAACAGTGTTTAAAAAAGCTTGGAACGGCGTTTTGCTTAGTTCTTAGTTCTGCTGTGTCTTCTGCTTGAGCAGACCTCAGGCTGTACCAGATAAGAATATCACGAGATTCCCAGAAGCAGAAGAGGAGACTGCAAGAGCAGGCCTCTTGTGCAATCCTTGTCAGCACTCATAGCCAGCATTTGAGCTGGGCTACTCGAGTCTGTGCTCTCGCTTGGCATCGGCACTCAGAAGACAGGTGGACAAAGGAAGGTGTTGTTAATTGGACAGTTAAGGTTAACTAGCAAATGAAGTATTTTCCCTGAGAATGCTAGCCATGTTTCCTAGGTGCACTAGACCATTCAGGCATGGGAAATACAGTGAAGGGATATGTTAAGTGTGCTGCCAGACACTTAATGTCCCTTTCTATTATAAAGTTCTCCAGGCATTCGTGTGTGCGTGGAAATTACTTCTGTATTTGTATTTTTAAAGAAATTTGAGAATGTTTTCTTAATCTGGCACATTCTGTAAGGGCTGAACTGTGTTATTCGGAGCAGAGCCTGGATTATGATGGTGTGGTGGTAGTTATGCATTCAGAATTTTCTTAGAAAATTTCTTTTCTTCTCCATTTGAAAGCCTTATATTAATAGAAAGCAAATAACTTAAAAATCCCTTTCCTCAGCCTGGTACAAAGATTTACTCCAGTAATCTTAGGGGAAACTTGAACTAGGTTAGATTTCATTTACTGTTTTGTCAGGAACAGTATCACTTGGGTGATACCAACTTGTGAATTTTGAAAGAAGATAAGCATATATAATTAGCCTACAGAACAGTTGATCTCATGAGACAGGCAAGATCTTTGCTGAATAAACACATAAAATACTCATTCTAGGATATTCAGGGTTTGAGCAACGAGCTTTGTGAAGTGCATTGAAGCTAATGGGGTTACACTGTGGATAAACCTTACCTACTGATCAAACACAATGTTTGAAAATAGACAATAAATCCCATCAGACATCTCATACCTCTTCTACTTGAAGCATCTCTTTGCCCATATGTTTGGGTTTTTTTGTCTTTGTTACTTTTTTTCTTCCTTTCTTTTGTTTTTTTTTCTTCCCTCCCCTGATCCAGGCACTGCTCCTTTCAAGCTTTTTTGTGGTTTTCTTAATCGATTAAAAAAAAAAAGAGAGAACTTTGATATACTTGTTTCCACTTTCACTATACCCCCTGAAGTTCACCCCCTGAGACACTTGTAATAATGTCAGAGACAAGATAACGGGATCTTAGCATAGCCATCAAAGCAGGCAATTCAAATGCCAGCCTAGGAGCGAAGACATTTGTTCTTTGTGTCCATATAGACTGAGTTCAATCTGAAGTGATTAAACCTTTCTAATCTGAAAGCATCTTTGAAAAACTCTGATCAGTTTTGGGGAAGTGTTCTCTATTAACACTCACGTGAACCAAAAATAAAACATTACATAAATCTTTTAGTATCTTCGGTTTTAATATGTTATAAATTTCAAGCAGTTAACTGAATTATTGCTGTGCTTTTTTTCACCTCGTGAGTTTTTCCTCGTGGAGGCTGCAGGAACTTGGTGGACTGATATATGTGTATATATATCTATATATACTGGTTGTATGTACTGCCAGAAGCACTTATCTCTAAGCAATGGCAAAGGCTCTTCAATAAGATGTGCTTTAGTTGAACACAAATTACTGGGCTCAGTACAGAGGTAAAGAAACAACTTTTAATGGCCTGCACTACATAGGATAGCAAGCTACATTCTCCAATATTCACTTATAACTGTCAGCTTCAGAAAAGGCTGTTTCAGACTTCTCACTATGCAAAACTACTTTCAGTTCAGAACAATGTTCACACCTACTTTGCATCACAGCCTCTATTTTTCATCTTTACTACTTTTGGACACTTTCTTCTAGTGTTTCTCAACACGGTGGTCTCACTAGGTTATTGACATAGTGCTCTCTCTGCCTTTCATCCTTTTCTGAGTGCCCCTCAATTTCTCTTTAAGGATTCTCTGAAACTGTCTGTGATTCCTTGCTCTTCTCCTTTTACATCTAGCTACCAGATACCTTCTTAGCTCATTTAATTTTACGCAAATTTCTTCTAAGTTGATGATTTGGGAATTTTTTGTTGTCCTTTTCTGCATAACTGCAACCTCTACTTAATCCCCAGATCTCAGAATCTATTGATATGCATTTGTCTTGATCAGTTCATCTCCATCTATTTTTTTATTTTACCATCAGCAAAAGCTGACAGGGTCAAAACAGATCTCTAAATCTTGTCTTTCAAACATCATTCTACTTCCTCTTGAATTCATTCTTGACAACACGTTTCTCCACTGCCAGCCCCACACTTGTAGTAATGGCCAAATTCAGCTAAAAGCTGTGGGCCTGCTCTCTCATGCTTTTGCTGCTGACTCTGCACTGAGTCAGTTGAGGATGCAAAACCAGCAGGAAACAGTGCTTTGCTTTTTGGTTTTTTTTCTCATAGCATTAATTTTCTACCTACTTAGCATTCTGAACTAGATTCCAGCACCACAAGGCAAGCACCAGGGTCTGTGAAGTACGGCAGTTAGGTCAAATCACCTGTATTATTACACTGCACCTCAACATTTTCCTGGAGGCTTAGCCTCCTCTTCCTGTGTTTTTCATGCCCATACCAAATTCAAACCCTGAATTACTTACTCTGTAATTATTTCTGGAATTCATTTATTTCCTGTGTGTCGTTACCTCTAAACTCCTTGTTTGGATTCATTATCCTCAGCTTTAGTAACTGGAACAGCTTCTGGCTTTTCAGATCTCCCATTCTTCTCTGAAAGCTATGCAAAAATGCAACCAAGGTCTTTTCCATTTCCTTGGTGGATATCAGTCTCCTTTTCCAAGTATTTTTTATCTAGGTCTACTGCTATATTCAGCATCAGCCTTTTCAACACCTTGAAAACTCTATGTATTCCTGTCCTTCACTGTGCTTCATAACACATTCCCTCTTTCATGACCAGTTTTCCCTGAAACAGCTTGCTTTCTACTAGCTTCTCAGTAATCATCCACAGTTCTTCTCAGTCATCTTTGAAGTATGACAGTCTGCCCAGGCTACTCTACAGAGCTTTTAACTATCTCCTTTAGATGGGTCTCTTTTCAGTCTGCTCCTGCTGCTTTTTGATGCTTATACAGCTTCAGTACAATCTGTCTGCTGTCTTCTTCCTTAACCTCTATCTTTTTGCTTAATATTTTCTTTTAAGTGAGATGTCTTTAAGGTAGGGAGTCCTTCTTGCTCAAAAAAGTGAGAAGGACACATGGTGTTAAGAGTCACTCCTGCAAATAAATATTTTATGAATGACCCTGAAACAGAGATATATGCAGAAGCTAAATAGCAATCCCACCGTAGTTTGGAACAGCAGTCAGACCAATGCAGTTATCACTTACATATGGCAACATCACCACCACCTCTGCAAGCAATAAAACCACCACTTGCCTTCTCTTTTTCTGTTGCTCCCCACTCCCCCACCCCCCTCCCAGCTGGAAGATGATATTATAGCCAAACCTGATTATATTCAAAGTATAAAAACCTTTGCTGCTGAACAGTCCCAAGAGTGGATGATTCTTGAGTTCTCCCAGCTTGGATTTATTGGTAAGTATTAAGAACTGAGCAGGGTCAATTGGATTCAGTACTGTGTAGGTTGAGTAGGTTTCACCCAGAATGATATTTAAAAGCATAGAAGGAGTCACATATCAAAACTTCCTTGGTTCTTCAGGAAAGCTCCTACTGAACCTATTTTACTTTTCTGTGCTCTTTAAAACTGTCTTTTTAATGCCGAGTCTTCTCAGCATAGGATCTAGTAGTTGGCTTCCCATAAGAAGCAGACTGTTCCACCTCAGGGCACTATGTGCCAGTGTAGTCTTCTTTTTCAGAATGAAATCTGAACAATCTATTAAAAAAAATCAGTTTCCTTTCCTTTGTGCAGCAGAACATGCATCCTATATCATAGGGAAGGGGTTTTATTATTTTGTAGTAGTAAGTTTCTATTTTTTCTTTGGTTCTAATACAATTTACCTGTGATAACACCTTATGTTAGGTCAAAGAAAGAAATGTCGCAGAAGAGGAGAACTAAATGAACAGTAATAGTATTTTAAAAGCAACTTTTTTGGTATCTTAATTCAAAGATATTCAGAATAGTATTGCCAGGGAAATGGCACGTCTAGCACTTTGAGGAATTATACAGACTTAGTTTCATCTGACACACTGATACAGGTGACTGGCAGATCTCTGTTCAGAACGAAGGTACAACCACATGCTTTATTAGTCAGCTGGTTGACTATGTGAGAATATCTCCAGGCATGTGATGGAAATCTTTTCAAAATCCCAACAAGCTGGAGGATAAGCAACTGTCCAAAGCTGGACTCTGTGAAATTTTCACTAAATATTAGAGTTACATCCATGTGTTTTAAGGCTGGAGTAAGCATAAAGCTGGTGATATTTGCACAGCAATAGAAATATCTAAATATGCCACTTCTTGTCTTGCTTTCAGGAAAACTGTTTAAATCAGAAGACCTGCCTCTCATAGTGGAATTTTTCCTCATGTTCTATAAAGATAAACCTGTAGACTGGCTTATAGACCACCTGCTCTGGGTTAAAGTGTGCAATCCAGAAAAGGATACAGTAAGTATGTCTATGAATTTATGAGCATAAGTAATCTTCAAACAGTCTCGGTGACAAAATAATTTTCAAAAAGCAGAACAGAAATCTCAAACCTGACTTACTTGGGAATTTGTGAGGAAGGATCTGCTGCAGAAGTGCATAGAGTGGCATAGGGTTTTGAGCTGATTAGGGCATATGGAGAGGCCTGACTCACAGAAATTCAGATTTCTGTGGAGGGGAGTGACTCACATAAATTCACATTTCCATGGAGAGGCCTGACTCACAGAAATTCAGATTTCCACAGCAGAGCTGTTTTGCCTCCATCAGCTCAGAACATGGACAGTGAAAGCTCACATCTGCCTGCAGCTGGTCACATAGGCAATCCTGCAGCATCAAAGAAAATTTTGAATATGTAAACCTATGTGGATTATCATTTCTCATAACCTTCTGCTGAGCTTCTAATAAGAAAGTCTGTAAAGCATACAGTTTTACAGACACAGTTGTTCTGAATTTTGCATACCAATTCCTTTCAGGAAGCAGAACTTAAGTGTTTTGCTTTATATCTTTTATTATCTGGGGGAAAAAAATTTTACTATTTGCCTGAAAAAAAAAAATATTGAACAAACTATATGGTACTTTTCACTGAAAATTAAAGAAACCTTTTGAATTGCAAAAGGTGCTGTTTCTATCACTACAAGTGAGCCCAATGATATATTCAGTATTTATTTATGTCCATTTGCATTCTTTCTCTCACCAGGTTTTAGTGCTAGTCACTATTCACACACTTCATGTATAACAGACTGACCACAGTTTCTGCTCCTTCTTGGTTTTTAAGGTTCAAGAGTTTTATTTGATTAGTGTGGCCAGTCCTCACCCCTGATGTTCACACATGTTATTTTTGTGTTGGTAAAGAAGGAAGAAGAGACAGACAGGAGTTGTGCAGAGCAGGAGATTGAGGGGAGCAGAACAAACCAGCTTCAAGTTTTATTGTGTAGCAGAGGTGACTCCTGGTGAGAGTGGAAGGTCCCTTAGTAGTGCCACTGAGGTGTGTCCATTTCCACTTTGTACAGAGTAAGGTTTGAAATCCTACTCCATGGCTTAGGGTGGCTAACAGGAGTTAGTGAGCCTCAGGTACCTCTAATTTAGGTTCTTTCTTGCCTGTGATAACAGGATAAAAAAAAAAAAAGATACAATTATGCTAACATCACCCATTCCAGATCTGTCTAATGTGCCAATATCCAGCTGATAGATTAAATGTTTTGTTTTCTAAATTACTGTTTTAGCTTCTAAGATCTGATTCATACCTAAACAAAAAACTGTGTTCCTGAAAGGCAGGCAGCTCGGGTGAGTCTGCTCTGGCCAAGCCAAAGCAGAGTGGTATCAGCAAATTTCTACTGAGTTTCACTTCTGCAACAGCAAATTGCAGTGGGCAGCAAAAACCTGTTGAGACATGTCAGTCTCACACTGCCCTTGGGTGGGAATGACCCAAGGCACAACCTCCTAAGACTGTTCATGAGAATGCAGAAAATGGAACTTGGAAGGACAGGGATCCCAGCTGCTGCTTCTCCTCTGTTTGGCAGATGAAAGCAGTGGACTTCACTGCAGGTGCCAGAGAAGGCAAGTGGACACAAATCCTTACATTTTCCCCTTTCCAAGCAAGTAATGCTGTAACTAAGTGATCACACTCTGTGTCTCACAAGAGGGTAATGGGATGGCTCTTACACACCATGCTGTGATGACGGGTGTTTGGCACGTGTTTTCAACCTGGGCTGAGTGTTAACATACCAAGATTCATCCGTGTCTGCTCACTGAGTTGGAAGAGACTGTTTGTGATCAGAGTCATTGGATTTCTGCATGGTTCAGAAACTTTATCATGTTTACCTCCTGTGAATCATCATCCAGTTCTGGGATTCCCAGTACAAAAAAGACATTTACCTGTTGGAGTGGGTCCAGAGGAGGGACACAAAATTATAAGAAAGATGGAGAATGACTTTTTACCAGGGCCTGTCATGACAGGACAAGGGACAACAGTCTTAAACTGAAAGAAGATAGATTTAGATTGGACCTAAGATACTTTTTACTGTGAGGGTGGTGAGAAACTGGAACAGGTTGCCCAGAGAAACTGGAACATGTTGCTCTGGGAAGCTGCGGATGACCCATCAGTGGAAATGTTGAAAGTCAGGTTGGATGGGGCTTTGAGCAACCTGGTCTAGTGGAAAGTGTCCCTGCCCATGGCAGAGGGGTTGGAACTGGTTGATCTTTAAAGGCCTCTTCAAACCCAAACTTTTCTATGTTTCTGTGACCGTATGTAGCACCATGTATCTGTTAAGTGTAATGGGGACTATCAGGTTGCAAAGATGGGAACCTTGTCTCACCAAGGAGCCTTATCTCACTTTCTGCACAAATGATGATACCAGTCCTGTGCTAATGATTATTCTTTGCTGCTACATAAGTAGGTCTTTTGGTAGTGCTGCCATGGCATAAAAGAAGACATGGTAGAGACTACATTATAATAGGGGAGGAACTGCAAATTGTGTCAGGAGAAATATATTATTTTCTTTTTTTTTTTTTCTTAGCAAAAGTATAGTGTGCTCTTCGAAGAAACAACTGCCAATAAATCAGTTTGTATTTATTGTTTTTTTACATTGTTTCGCTGGACATCTGCTGTGGACAAACATAAAAATACTTAGGTGTGCATCATGTCACAGATTGTACTAACCTGGAAAATTAGGATTGAAATACAGTATTTAAGGGTTTTATCTAATTATAAGATAAAAGATACATAACTTACAGCATGGTAAAAAAGAAGCCCCTCAAACATGGCAGAAAGAAACAAATTGATGAAGATTGAAATGTAACCAGAACCTATCTCAAGAAGGTCAGTTTTGGTCAAAACAGTTTCATTAGAATGATATGACAAGGCCAAGAGTTGAAATGAAATTTGCCAGAAACAGTTAAATCAATCAGTTTCAGTTTTGAGGTCCATTTTTGTCACTCTGAGATGTGATTGATAGTATACGGTACAGAAATCCCTGAATTAGTGGTGGCTGAGCCTTCAAATCTATCTAGCACAAGCAGAATTATGATTTTAGTTCTAGGAACTATATTTGAAATAAGGTGACTGTTAATCTAAGAATTACTCATTTAAATATGGTTTAAAAAACCTCGATCCATACCCTCAACTATGTAATGAAATTGCCTTATGGAACTTAGTTTGTGTTGTCTTTATTTAAATGAAACTTCCCTCTCTTTTACTTTCTTTCCAGACACATTGTGAAAAGGAAAAGGCAAAGTTACGTATCCGTGCTAAACCATCTCTCTTTCAGCACGTGGGAACTTACTCCTCGTTGGCTGGGAAGATACAGAATTTGAAAGTAAGAATAAGAAATTAGTGCCTTATTTCTAAATCGCGTGCTTGTGTTCTGACTTGTTTCTCACATCAGTTTCAAGTCATTGCATCTTTGGCGTTAGATGGCGTTTCCATAGCCAAGAATGTTGGTTTATAGATTTGGGGGAGAATATCGATCTGGCATCTGAACTGCAGGTGGAGCACACCACTTGTGCACAAACATCTCTGAGTGTCTCTTCTGAACACCTGTACCAGTCACAGGAGCACTTCATGGCGTGCGGGAATCCTCTTCGCAGCACAGGGTTTCATGTGCTCTCCACCGTACCGACACGAACGGCCGTGATGGTTTGTTTTCACCAAATAGTCCCCAATCCCATTACAAGGGGCTGTTAAGGCGGTGGCGTGCTGGCAGGACAAGGGTGAAGCTATTGTGACAGCCGTAGCTTTTTAGGGAGAGTTTGTAGGGCAAACAGTGGACCTTCCGCACACCGGATGAGGAGGAGAGAAACGAAGCACCGGACTTCAGCGAAGCCCTGATGGTGCCATTTGGACTGAGCATGAGATCATTCAAATGGCTGTATTGGATCAGACTAGAGGCTCACGTAGACTTTAGCAGAGACCAATGTCAAATGTTCTTCCAGAAGTGATAGTAGACAACTATCAAGTAGCCTGTTGTGGAGAAGTCTATTTTTAAATTTAGGCAACTGAGAAATAATTGGTACAGCTCTGTCTGCAAGCTACGAATTACACTGAAATTAATATGCTGTTTCTGTTAGGAAGAGATTGTGTATGTTTTGACACAGATGTCATTATTTCCTGGAATAGCTTCCTGGAGTAATTCATGATACTGGAGCACATCTTTTTCATTGCATGAGTGAAATCGCATTTCTTTCTATCCAACAGGATGAAGATTTTGGCAAACATGCACTACATAAAGCACATAATAATCCACCTGCAAAAGTGGATACAAGCCTAACAATATACCAGCAATATACCTTGGAAAAAGTTTATGAAGGAAAAGGCTGTTTTTGGGCCTTAGCTCCAGTGGCAGGGGACTACATCCGCTTCACCTTCTTAAATCCACTAAATGTTGAGAGGTAAGTATTACATGATATGGAATACAAAAGCTTACACGTATCTAGTTTGAAAATGATTTGATTATGTTCAAACCAGTGCTCAACTGTTTGCACAAACCATAGCCTGTTGACTGACAAAAAATTCCATGATTTTCTATTTATCTGCTCCCCTTCTTGAATTCCGCTCCTGAAATACAGTTCTTCTTTGGTTATTAGAGAGCTTCTTAATTTTTTTCCCTTTTATTTCTTCAGCTAAATATTTTTACATTCTCTTACGATAATTCTCAAAGGAGTTTGGTTTTCACTAATGAATTTCATCAGTGGAGTCAGTGCAAGTCAGTTTATTTGTCAACAATAGTTGTCAACAGAAGGCTGCTTGCTTGTTGTCAAGTCAAAGGCCACATCCCACACCACACACACCAGAAAGAAGAGAAAATAACACTACTGTGGGGAAATCATGAAGGGTGAATTAATAAAGGTGGGATACAGTTGAAGATTCAGAGACTTTAATGTAGGTGTTTACAGTAGAGATGTCTCTGTAAGGTTAGTTGTTTAAGCTCCTGCTATACATGACAGGTAGTCATATTCTTGATAGAATCAATGGAAGTTAGACAGCTATGCAGCTCATTCTGTTTGGTCACCTGAGTCAGTTACTAAGTTGCTGGATCTCTATTGCCTGTAATGAGAGCTTGAGCGTTTGAATCACAGCCAGATGTCTAACTTCATCTGTCTGGATCTACAGCCAAGTCCTACCCTGAATGTTCCTCTCATTCTAAAAGATGAGTCTATCTTCTCTGTTCTCACATTGTTTAACTTGGGCATCTGAAAGAATGAGACACCTCTAGCTTAAGATAGAGAAATGTTTTTTCAAAGGACTTACTCTATGAGCAAAACAGATTGAGGTTGCCACCAAAAGCAGCAGTCAGTGAAGTTTCTTCTTTCTGTGTCAGATTGGATAACAGATCTGAGCTAAAACTAACCTAGCAAGAAAAAAGGGTCCAGGAGAGTGTCTGACACAAATCACCACAATTACCCAATCTCTGTAATGATATTGAGAGAGATAACTTCTTCACTGCTGTTACACTTCCTCCCAGAACTAGTCACAAAACTAAGATAGACTTCCTTTTCTGCAAAGACTCTAGATTTCTCATCTATTAATAAATAAATCCATCAGTCTAAGAAAGTGAGTCTGCATCTCCATCTAGTGAGCTGCACTAAATAATGTTCTGTGATCACCACTCTTAACTGGTTTACGCTTTCTGAAACTTGGGTAGTCTGTATTTTTGCATTTTTCCTGTTACTGGGAAGCTGTACTGGGTGAAGGGAACTTACATATGGTATTGCCTACTGGCTGGTCCCATTGCTAACCTATGAAAATGTATAGCTAATCCTAGAATATTTAGTGGTCTGTTTAGGTCTTGATTTTTTGATACCAGAGGAAGGAGGTTGATGCTTTAAATTTCCATTGCTCTTTTGGGATATAAAAACCTAAGAACTCTAATGCCAGAAATTGAAAACCAAACAGGGATTTATTTATTTATTTTAATTTCATAGGTGTTTTTACTTGGGTTCTTGCTTTGATAGTGCTGTTGCTCATTGGCTATAAAGGTGATTATTTAGAAGCACCTACATTGACCAGTATTGATAAAAAGGGGGATTCTCCTGGCATGTTGCATATGGTCTAGTAGAAACGGGGACTTTTGCTGCCATTGAGTTCCAGAAGCCCACCTCACCTTAGCCATAGGATGATGGGAACAGATCAGAGGACAGATCTTCCTTAGCCATTTAAATTTAGAAAGTTAATTTATTTAGAATTTTAATTTTCCCTGAAAAGAGGGAACACTTGCATTCGTGGTTCCAGAGAAAGATGGGTTTAATGCTTGTTCTGTTTCAAATAAAAAGCCTCTAATATGGTTTGGTCACACCCTGAAAAGTTTCAATGTCCATTTCTGTTCTTTATAGCCCAAAACTAATTAGGGAAAAGGTATTTGAAACTTTCCTTCAAAACAGGAACTACTTCCTTACAACTTTATTCTAAAGTACCTGGAAATAATACACTTTTATCATCAGGTACTTCTTCAGAAGTGGAAACATGGAGCACCCTGGTGATCAACTGTTTAACACTACCGTGGAAGTATTGCCAGCTGATGTAAGTCTCTCCCACTATAATACAAAGTGCTCTTTCATTTTAAGAACAATGTTCAGTGTAAGATATCATACCCTAGAAAATATTTCTGGAGATGTTATTGTTTTATTTCTTACAGGAAATGCTAAGAAAAGAACTGGTTGACAATGGAAGTAGATTTAACTACTCAGCAACCAAAGATGGATATTTAAAAATAGGTAAATTTTTTTTATTGCCACTTGAAACCCAGAAATTTTGTTCTGCCATATAAACTGTTTCCACATTTGAGAATTTCATTAATTCCATAATAAAGACAACATTCCAAGGTGAATTTAGGAAGGAAAAGAAACCCTTTGTGCTACTGCGTATTACTGTGTATGACGTTCGACCAATGACTGACCTCTTATGTTTCAAACAACACCCCCGCCAGCAGTGGCAAAAGCCAACCTGAAATGAAGCAGAAGGCAATGCACCTTCCTTCCCTATTTTACCCCTACCCTCTGCTTCCCCTTCTTCCTTCCTCAGGGCGGTCTGTGGCTTCTCTTAAATGTACTGCACCCATTTGCCAAGGACTGGTTTATACTGTTAACTAAACTGGAACACCACTAAAATGTGATTATTGGGAGATCTGCTTTGCCTGCCACTTCATTCTGTCTCTTCTACCATGTAATTGCTGTTTTCTCCCAAGGAACTACTTCTCCCTCCCCAATGCTTCTGATTTGCTTTGATTGGTATCTCCCACCTCCTCAGGGCTGTTTTGCTCTGAGTAGAGATCTAGACTGAAATGCTGTCAATGCACAGTTGCACGTGCAAGTTGATAGGAAACAAATATACATGAGATGAGCGTTTTTCATTTGTCTGCAGTGATTTTATTGCCACTTGAACGAGGTTAGGTAAAAAGCACTGAACTAGTGAGGAAATATAGCTCTTTTTTTGCATAATTATACTTCTCAGAAAAGCTCATTCAGATTATTTGACTATGTGTGCCATATATATATGGCCACTAACATATTTACATCTTTTTTTAACATTTGTAGCTACAGTTCTTTATTTTCTTGTATTCTTCTTGAGCTCCTAGCTTCTGTAACTGAAGAAATGAGTCCTCCTTGTTTATAGCTTTATCTTTCAGTTGTCACTGTTTAACCTTTTCCGAATTCTACGCCCCCTCCCCAATCTATCTCTGGAGTCAGTTTATAATTTGTAATGTAGAGGTTTAGCATAAGCTCACTTGGAAGCGTGTTTGATCCTAATAGACGCTTGTATGGGTCTTGTTTTATTCTTCATTTAGGAGCCTTTGAAAATGGAATTGTAGAAGGCAGTGTGGATCAGTCAGTAGGGAAGATACAGGCCATTCGTTTATCAGTCCACTCCAGTTCCCCTGTCTGGGCAATACTTAGTGAGGTAAGCATGGTAATAAAAGTATTTTAATTAAAGCTTTACCAAATGAGTTTCAGTTCCTCCTGCCACGTATTATCTATAATCAGTTATTTTTATTTATTTTTTTAAATGGGATTTTATGTGCAAAAAAGCTCAGAGAAGTGGAGAACTGTATTAATTATTCAGTGGAGAAGTTAAATCTACTGCACAGAAAAAAGGGCAGGAAATGCTCAAATGGGATGGTTGTCCAGTTTTGCAGTGCTGGAAGTATAGCCACTAGAATTTGGATCAATCAAAGGAGACAGGAATGCTTTTCTAGCTTTTTTTCAGTCACCATCTTGGATATTAATATTTTTCAGACAAACACGTGGGGGTTTATTTTTATTTATTTATTTTCATTATTCTTTTTTTTCCTTCACGTTTCTCCCAAGTGTCTGACTGCGTGAACCCATAGGTAGAAAATACTCAGCAGAAGTCACTGAAAAGAATTACCCCAGCCTTAAACTATCCCCATAGTTGGAAGGAGGGAAAAGCTACTGTCTTAGGCAATGCATCTGCAGATTTTAGAGAACCTGTTTGTTTTTTTTTTTCCAGGTACATATCAAGACATCTGAAAACTGAAAACAACCCACAATTTTGATGTGTCTCTTGCTACAGATCGTTTGAAAACCAGGTTAACAGCAACAAAAATCTGTCTGGGTAAAAATCCAAACCCATTTAATGTTAATACTGTGTATTAGGAAAAGAGATAACTATTAAATCTTTATATAAAGAATATTAAAAAGCTATAAAGAACTGGATTATATTAGTAAATTCTATAAAATGTTCTGGAGTAAGGTGTTGTATAGCTCACCTTAGCTTGGCAACATTTGATATATATTATTATTAACACTTGATAAGGCATTACAGGCTGTCTTAGGGACTAAAGCATAGAAGTATGATAAGTTTCAGAACTAAAATAAGGACATGTTTATAAAATATTAAGGAGAGTTTTCAGCTCCACTAAGAGACTTGGGAGGGTAAGTAGAACTGAAGGAAAAGTTGTCGATACTCATTGCAAGCATTTTGAGCAGTCCTCAGAGACAGAAACAACTTAACTATATGAAAATGGATCTCAAACCTAAAAGTGTTTGAGCTTTAATGTAGCATAAGTTATGTTTTATATTTTTTTAAATGGGAAGTGCCTGTGTCACCATGTCAGTAACTTGAAACTTAAACAGGTATTGTTCGCAGGATTGTAAAGCTTTTAAGTGAATTGTGCATTGAATTAGCTCCGGGAAATAATAAGGGTGTTATGTGAAACTCTATTTTTGTAGAAAAAAATTTTATTTAAAACAAAATTTTGGCTCCTGTAATTTGATAATCAGTATGTACTGAATACTTAAATCCTGGTCACAAGGCCAAAACTCAGTATCATTTTGAAAATAAAAAGTAAACCATAGTAGTCTCATTTGAAATGTTTTTGGGAAATGAGAATCCACCTTGGACACATACCTGTTAGTGTGCACAATTCCTGCATTGCTTCCTTAGCACTTGAAGCACAGCTGTGCCCTCGTCCTCCTGCACGTGCGTTGCTCCCAACAGCAGACGGGGAGGAATAGGCTGCGCTCTGTTTGCACATAGATTTGTATCACATGGGTTAAATGAACAGAGAATCGTATTCTTCATGCAAGAGTATCTTTATTTAGAGTAAGATGAAATTAATCTTTTTACATTGAAACAGCTCAGAAGGGTTGGTTGTTTTTGCAAGGCCTCTAATAATGCTTCGGTAGTTTCTAGCATTGTTTACATACCGTGGTGCTATGTATATGCCTGTGTAGATGTATATACATATGCATGTATTTCTCCGACCAAACGGTTCAGCCTTCATTAGGTTAAGAGTTTAATGCAGGTGAGGAATTAATGCTGTAATCCAGAGTGCTTAGAGGTACACAGAGGGACACTTTTATCCATCTGCCCTTACAGTAAAACAGAAGGACTGACTGAAATTCAGACCAGTGGATCCTGAAAAAACAGTGGTTAAAACTGCAACAGGGAAAGAAGGAAATATTCCTATATTCAAATATTGATGCTGTGGGCAATGTTTTAAATGCCCAGAGGGTCAAGATACAAGTCGAGATCAGCCAGAAAGCTCCTGAGGGTGGTAACCTCCTACCTCCCGTGTTCAGCAGGCCTGGGGGAGGCTTCAAAATATCAGCCAGGAATTATCGCAACCGCTGCTCCACTCTGTCATCCCTCTGACACAGCCTGGATCGCTAAACTGAGCCTGCAGCTGAAACGGTGTGCTGGACCAGAGTTTAACTGCTCCCACTATCGAGGGAGAAAAAGCCCTTTTTCTGGCCTGACTCCAGCTCCGTGGAGAAGGATGCGACCACCACCGGTACGGTCCCCCTGATGGCGCCTGTGACAGCAAACTCTATCCCGAGAGCCCTGCCCTGGAGCACGCACCAACGCCCACCACACCCACCGTCTCTCCGAGCGGGCAGGACCCCGTTCGCTGGCGAAGGGGCCGATGCGCAATGGCGGCGTCGCCCCCGCGAAGCCGAGGGGCAGCCTGGGAAGAGGCAGCCTGCGATTGGCTGAGGCACCACGTGCGGGGAGGCCGACATCCCGCGCGCCGAGCCGCGATTGGTGGAACGCCGCACGGGGCACGCCCTCGCTCGGCTCCGTTTCCCTGCCCCTCGACCCCGCCCACGCGCTCTCCCCAGCGGTTCGCGCGCGGATTGGGCAGGGCCGCACCTGCCTCGTCGTGATTGGCTCGGGCGGAGCGGCGGCACCTGGTCCTCGGCTCCCGCATCCCGGGCAGCGTCTCCGGAGCCGGTGCGCATGCGCGGCCGGGGATGCCCTGGGAAAAGCGGCCGCCAACGGGCACCGTGGCGCGGAGGGGGTCTCGTCGCCTCCGGTAATGTCCCCTCGGCGGGGGTGGGTGGGGAGGGGTGTGTGTGTGTGTGTGTGTATGACTGCCGGGCTGTGCCGCTGCCAGCCCCGCTCGGGGGTTCCCTGCGTCGCGGTGTTCGGTAACTAGGGCGGGGGGGGGCAGCAGCGGCCGCCCAGGCCCGCGGTGCGGGGCGGCGGGAGGGTGCGAGTCGGTGCCGTGCGGTGCCCGTAGTCTTCCCCTCGGGCGGGCAGGTGCGAGGACGTGTCGCCGCCAGCGCGAGGTGTGTGGCGAGGGGCGGGCGCGAGGCGGCTCCACCGCCGCGTCCCCCCTCCCCTGGGGGCTCCTCGCGCGCCGGCCGTTACCGGCCGTTAGGCTGCCGCCGGCGGGAGGGCGGGAAGCGCGAGCCTGGGGCTGTGGCGCCCGGGGCCGTGGTGTGGGGGAGCAGCCGCGGGGGTGGCGTTCGGGGCCCCGCGCCTGAGGGGGGGAAAAAAAAAAAACCCCAACAAACCCCTTCGTAGGAGCAGCGCGGCCCCGGGGGTGGCCGGGGCTGTTCCTGCGGCGGTTGGTCAACCCTTGGCGGTCTCCCTGCAAAAGGCGGGGAGCGGGTTCCTTTTGGGCACTGCCTGAACCCTGAGTGGTCGATGGACTCAAGCTTCCCCTTTTCCTTAATATTTTCATGGGTTTTTTACTCAAACTAGCAACAAAAACGGCTTGAAAAAGCACCTGTGCGAGTAAGGCGTCGCTGTCTGAGGAGCTGTGAAATTGCATGTTTAGCATTCGTTTCGGTTCTGTGCTTTGAAGACTTTCAGCAGAAGATAAGAAAGTACGTTTTTTCACACAAAATAAAGGAAAAATCAAAAGTTGAGTAAGAACTCCTGTCTGAGTTCCGGCTGAATGCTGTCTGTGGTCAGGTCGATTGCCCGTGCAGCTCTACGGGGGTGGAATAAGGCAGTGCATGGTAATGGAGGGAAGGAAGGGTGAGGAAAACCACCTTTTTTTTTTTTTTTTTTTGGCCCTGGAATTGATGATTGTCCCTAGGAAGAGCCCACGCTTTGGTACTACTGGATGCAGGCTCTTTAGACCTTTGTGTGAGAGAGGCTGTTCATAGCAGTCCTGCTCCCTTTCTGCTCCAGAATGCAGAACACAGAGTTTCATGAAAAAGGCATCACCCTCTTCAAAAACCAAGGACAAGTTAGTGAAAATCTAAAAGATCTTGTTCTCTATTTTTGCATCAAATGGAATAATAGTGCCATTAATTTCATGGTATGTGTAGAATATGCCAAAAAAACCCCACCCCATGGTGCAGAGGTCTGAAGATTGATATACTGGCACTGTACAACCATCTGGAGAAATGGAGTTGTCCAGGTGGGAAGGGGCCCCAGGAGGTGTCCAACCTGCTGCTCATGGCAGGGTCGGCTCAGAGGCCAGTCCAGGTTGCTCAGGGCTTTATTCAGTCTTGTAAAAGCCACAAGGACTGAGACTAGGCAGCCTGTACCACGGCTTGCCTGCGCTCCTGGGGGATATGTTTTAATATCCAGTCAGGGTGTTCTTCCCATTCATTCCTGTTGTCTTTTCTAAGTACTAGTATGTGTCTTAGAAACAGCGGCTCGTTACTGTACGTGCAATATTATGCTCATGTTGCAGCACTGGTGCTGGTCCCAAGAGCATGCTTTGCAATAGTACTGCTGGCTCAGAGGTCTCTTCTGCTGTGTGGCTGTGCTGTAGTTGGCCATCTTCCCCCAGTGAAGAGTGACCCAGCTATGCAAAAAAGTCTAAAATTACAGGTCTAAAGTTTTATCTGGTGGCAGGATTGTCACCATTGCAGAATGGTAGAGGTTGAAAGGGATCTCTAGGGATCTAGTTCAACCCCCTCTGCTGAAGTGAGTTCACCTAGAGCCAGTTGCACGGGAACGTCTCCAGAGAAGGAGACTCCACTATCTCTCTGGACAGCCTGTTCCAGTGCTCTGCCACCCTCACTGGAAATAATTTTTCCTTATGTTTACATGGAATTTTCTGTGTTCTGATTTGTGCCTGTTGTCCTGTCACTGGGCACCACTGAAAAGAGACTGGCCCCATCCTTTTGACCCCTGCCCCGTAGATATTGATAAGCATTGATCAGATCCCCTCTCAGTCTTCTCTTCTTCAGGCTGAACAGACCCAGGTCTCTCAGCTTGTCCTCATAAGAATGATGTCAATACTTTTGTCTAGAGAAAGCTGAAGATAAGCATCCTGCCCCAAAAGGAATCCCATTTTGGAGGTGTTGCTGTCATTGGATACGTTTCTGTGGCTCAATTTGTACGATTACAGCTTTTCCAAGTGAAGAATGGCTGTCCCGTTCTCTCATGGGTCGTACTAGAGCTATAACACATTCCTAACTGAAACTGCTCTCGGGATGTATGGTTTTTTAGTTGAGTGTTTGCTGTAGCTCCCCAAAAGGTGTTTTGTAGGTCACTGGTCTTTGACATTTCATAAAGGTGACTGCCGGTAAACACGTTCGCTGTTTGTGTGAGTGCCATAGACTGGGGTAACTTGTTCTGTTCTGCTGGGGAACTTTTAACAGCAGGGATCCTTTTGGCATGCGTTTATCCTCACCTTGAGGAAAGAATATGAACAATTTTTCATAGGTCTTCGTATATTAATTAGGAAAGTTCAGTAGGTTTTAAAGATAATTAAATATGTATAGTTCTATTTTGACACCAGAAGCTCATATCTTCACAGACAGTGTCTGCATCTAGCAGATGTACTGCAGTTGTATTCTTGCTAGATTTGTGCCCTGGCAAGATAAGGGAAGACACTACAAGCACTTCTGTGGTGCCAACAGGAAGGGAAAAAGAACCTGAGTCAGCCTGTGTAGTAAGAAATTTGTCAAATTAAGATATAGCACTTGACTAAAATACTATAGTGAGAATACATTATGGTCTTTATTTCTTATTGTTTTAATGTCTTTTTCTCTTGTAGATAAAATCCGGGGTAAAATTGAAATAGTATTGATAATATCCTTGCAATAATAGTTAAAATTTAAAACTTTCAGTTCTTCAGGTAACCAGGATGCACTTCCAGTGGGACTGGCTGTGCTTGGGTGTCCTGATAATTAGCTCAGTGACTGCAGAAACTGAAAATGAAGAAGCTTCGGATGCAGATGTTGAAGTGGAGGATTTTGACAAACAGTCTCAAGAAGCTGATGCTGACAGAGATAAATCTCCCTTAGAAGTAAGATTGCAGAAGTCTTTAGTTAAAGCTTGATTTATTATAAGATACATAGTCATAACTAGCGGAGAAATGGGTGGACAAACACATTTGAAAAGAGCAAGTTAACACGCAGCTGACAACTGAGTGTCAAACCCATCAGGCTTTGAGTTTTTCAGTTGCTGCATGTGACATGTAAGACAAACTTAATAAATGATTCCTCTGTGCCAAAGTGTGAAAATCAGATCTCCTGCCTGTGGTGGGCAGTTATGAAGAAGGTTTTGCAAGCTTGTGCTTCCATCTAGATACAGACCCTTGTGTTGTTAAGTCCTAGCACGCCATTTCTAGAGAATCTTGGGTTTACTGAGAAGTTGACTTGAGCTGTTCCTTGATTTCATCAGTCACATTGTCTTTATTTGCAGAAAATCTTTTTGCATTTGTTATGCAGTACTTTATTAATATTACCCACATCTGTTATGAATTATTTTTTCAATGTGTTCTTTTCACTGTGTAGCCCAACTGTAACATGCCAAATAGGTAGGAAAACAGAAGAGTGGATAACATATGTAGAAAGAAATGGGGAAGAAGCAAAGAACTAGTGATAGTTCAGTACATTTTCTGGGGTTTTGTGACACGTAAGATGTGTAACAGTGCTTTAGTTATGGGCTTAGAACACAGGGAGCAATTTTTCACATTCACTGATGAGCAATTGCTCGCTGCGAGAGGGATGCGCCCAGACGGTAGAAATGAGAGGAGCGTGGGGGGGCAAAGAGGAGTGCTTTGTTTTGCTGGATGTTTCGAATGAACAAAATCTGGTGGTCTGTCTGGTGGACTACTTCTGGAGGTATAAGAGTGTATTTCAAACGGAAGTTGTAATTGATGCTAGAGTGTGTATCTGTCCATGTCTTAGGTTGTGTACCAGACTCCAAAGCCAACTGGGGAAGTGTATTTTACAGAAACCTTTGATGGAGTAATGGCTGGGTAAGTTTACACCTAAAAATGATAAAGTTTTTCTTTCATCAGTTTAACTTACAGTGGCAGGACTTACTTTGTACTCATTTTCCTGCTAGTGTCTTTATAAAAATTAATTTTTACAGGGGTTAGAATTGGGAAGGCTGGTAATGCTTGCTCCAAGTACATCACAATGTTAAACCGGACAGTTGACATTTCAGGTATGTTGCTATTTTTTGTGTTTTAAGGAAGCTCTTAAGAAACTCTTTGAGTTCATGCACATTAAGAAAAATAATATAATTTCAAGATACAGCCCTTTTGAGCTTAACTAGCTGCAAGGTGAAGTGCATAGCCATCACACTGCAGTAGCAAACTCCTCCTCTTCACATGCACTTAGGTATGTATAAGAAGGCAGCGCCTTCAGCATTATAGATAAAACTTCTCTTGGGGAAGACTTTTTTTTTTACCAGACTTGTAATTAATCTATTGTATTGCTTCCCATACTCAATAAAAATTAGTTATTTATGTGACTCCTAAAGTGTTCCTAAGTAGCTTGACCTTACCATAACATGGTACCAGGTGCCAGTAACTTTTGTACTCCCCTTTTTTCAATCGTTTATAAACTCTTCTTGTCTGTGGAGTTACAGGGAACTTCAGGCTGCTGAACACTAGTCTGTTATTATTCACAATATGTTCATTCATATTTTCTTGGGTTTGTTACATATTTAGACCAAATGTAGAAGGAAAATAAGTTAAACTCTCATCTTTAGTATCACTTGTCTTAATGATACCTCACTTCTAAATGGTAAGAAGTTCAGTACAAAAGCAGTACCAGTAATGACAGGAAAAATGATTGAATGGAAGAGGTGATAACTGTTGGGGTTTTTTGTTTTGTTCTTAAACAAAACAAAACAAACAACCAAAAAAAACCAAACAGCCCAACCCAAACAAACCCGAAACAACTGAACACTTTGATTAACAAGTGCAAAAACTTAACTGGGATGCTTGAATGCTACTATTCATCCCAATTTCTAGCTTTGTAAGATCTGTTCAAAGATTAGTTTGTCTTCCTACTAAATCTAATATTCAAAGCTTTAGCTACAGTGCTTGGGATTTTTTGGTCCAGCTGTACATAACTTGCGTAAGAGTACCAACTGTGGTACTAAGGTGTATGAGGAAGTAAGCAGCATGTTGCCTTTCTTTTGTAAAATGGGGAGGAGAGTACGTATGAACTGATTAGGTAAGTCACCAGAAGAAAGTAGCTTTTTTGGAGAATGGGCTGTGAAAATCTTCTGTATGACTTGTGAGATGTTTTATCTTCTCACTGGTCTTTCTCCTGGTAGACCAAGGATTTTGTTTGCCATTTATACTGTGGAGCTTTTCCAGCATCCTTGTTGACAGTGAACAAATCTGACTGGAATTAAACCAGAAAAGATGAAGTATTCATCCCAGAAATATTGCATGCAGAGGATATGAATGAATTAAATAGTTCTTTATGTAATTATTCATGAGAATGTAGTATTGTAGTTGATACAATGAAGAGTTCAGTGACACTCAGTTTAAGATATTCCTGTGCATGGCTCAGGATAGAACCACTGTATGACCAGACGAGTCAACTAATCTATTTTCTCTTTTTGTCTTTCTTCCAAATGACTACTTTGTGTGTAGAGCATGTGTGTATCTTTTTGGTAACTTGATAATCTGAGTTTGCCTTGTTCATAATATCAAGGAGCTGAAGAGTTTGTTTGCCCTCTTGCTGTCCCCTACGTGCAGTACATTTGGAATCTGTTCAGTGCATAACCGCGGTTGTCGTTTGGACACTTTCACCTCTTCCTTTCATCCTCTGCTCTATATGTGTACTGCTACTGTCAGATGGTGCTAAGGCTTTTTTGGGTGATTGATTTTTTTTTTTTTTTCTTCTTATTATACAATTCTGTATCCATGTACAGTCTAAGGAAGTATTTGAGATTCTATACTAGACTAACCTATTTTAATTTTATTTTTTGCTGCTCTTTGAACTACACGAAGTTCCATGATGCTTCCTGTCAAAATTGTTATCACAGGTTCACAGCCTAGAAGCAAAAGCTGCTTTTCCTGTGTTTGTTAATACAGATTTGCATAGAGAGCTCAATGATGAGTGCATTTTTTGTTTTAGGTGGGTGTTGTCTAAAACCAAGAAAGAAGACACAGACGATAACATTGCTAAATATGATGGTAAGCGGTCTTAATGTTTACTTCCACTATAGTTTCTGATGTTCTGTTGCTCTTTGAGAAGTAATTGCCCCTTACACCAAACTGAACTTTGAAAACCTACATGACATAGGTCAAAAATGTTAGGTCGTGTGATGACTCTTATCCTGAAACTGAGATGTGAAACCTTGCTTGTTGGGTTACTTGGCGTGAAGATAATTTATGTTTTTTGTCATCCCAACAGTCTATTTCAGTGAATGATACTAGAATACCCTCTGGCATCTGAATATTCAGTATTCATTGTTTGTGAATAATGCTTCTTGAGAGCTACTCTGAAATTGTGTCAGAGAGATTTACCTCTTCACTTTCAGCTGTTAAACACGTTTGTAAAGCGGCGTGTTCCACATTGCTGCATCTGTCCTGCGGATTCATGGGTTGATCTCCCAGCTTAGCCTCTGAAACAAAAAAGATGTACTGAATGATGTTTTTCTTTAAAATATTTCTTCAGATTCTCTGTGCTTGAATGTAGGGTTCTCCAGTGATTCTTGTACAGTTTATTCTTACAGTACACTAACACAAATTTGGAAAGTAATCATGAAAAAGTTGTTTTTACCGTTGGGATTTGCTCTTGACTTACGAGTGAAGGAAGAACCACATGGGTATCTTGCTTACACTGTGCCTTCTACTGGTTTCTAATTCTTGAGAAGTGCCAATTGAAACATTCTGTCACTGATGTGATAGAAAGATGTGAGCAGCAAATTTGAGTATTATAATTTTTTTTGTTTGTTTTATTTGAGTGCTGTACAGTAGTTTGGGGAAGTGTAAGCTGGACTTACTGTATCTGCAGTAGAATTACCAGTAATTAATGGGATGATTATTGTTTAACTTTTTTGGCACCAGAGGTCAGGATTTGTTCCCTACTTTGACAAGCAGTTTTTATTTGCTGTTAACTCTTTGCTTTCAACAAGGCTATAATTTCTTTACCGCAGCCTATGTTTTTTACGAGGGCTTTGTGTGTGTGTGTATGTGTTTCAGGAAGATGGGAAGTAGAAGAGCTGAAGGAAAACACAATGCCTGGAGACAGAGGATTAGTGTTAAAATCGGTGGCAAAGCATCATGCCATATCAGCTATGCTAACAAAAGAGTTTATTTTTGATAATAAACCGTTGATTGTTCAGTAAGTAATCCCTCAGATTTTTTACTTGATATTTATTTGAGTTAAAACTCAAGAAACTTATGTGAATCCCTGTTGGAAAATACTGACTTTAATATAGCACTGACCTGTCATATCCAGAGTTGTCAGAACTGTACATATGAATTATTTAGTAATCAAGTAAGATTGTAATACAAGTGTTAAGAAGTGATATTTAAACTTTTTTGTTGGACAGAAATGTAATATTTTACAAGATTGCTGAAAACACTCATTAATTTTCTGTCTTATTCTAAAAGATCTAAATCCTATGTAGTTTGAGTCCAGTGTTTGCCATTGACAGATGACTTCTGTGTAGCTCCATAAAAGCAGCTTGAATGTTGAACATGTTACAGCACTGTTACTGATGATGAGCACTGTGGTGATATCACGACTTTTTCTGATATTCCGACTTGCTTTGTTGTACTTGCAGACATATCCAGATAACTCCTCTGGCTAAATTCAGTGTGTCATGCAGGCAGTTTCAAAGATGATACAAACCTTCTAGAACCCTTGCCCATTTCTCGTGCACCTGGATGTTTGCACATTGGTTGATACCACCTTGAAACTTTTCTTACTGGTGATACCGACTGTAGCATTTGCTACTGGGGCATTTTTTGACTGATATTGCTGCTGTATTAGCTTGTGTGGAATTGAAACCTCTCAGTCACATAGAAGTGTTTTGACTGTAGTGACTAATGCACCATCTTAATGTTTTCATAATTAAAACAACAGCTTAGAAATTAATTTGTATTTGTCTGGTACTTAGAATGTTTTGGGTTTTTTAACTTGCTCTTTGCGCAGGTATGAGGTGAACTTTCAAGAAGGCATTGACTGTGGCGGTGCTTATATTAAACTTCTCTCCAGTAGTGATGACTTGAATCTGGTATGTCTTCTTACTTAACATTTGTTATCTGTTGTTCATTTGAGGAATGGATAATTGTTCTTGTGAAATATCAATAAAAATATAATTCCTAAAGCATCCTAAATTCTTAATAGATTCCCAAATGTTTTCAGTTAAAGATTGGGCGACATAATGATAGGCATGTAATTGATTTTATATACACAATGCCCTTGGAGTTGTGGATTTTTTTACTGGGGACTATTTTATGTTATTATAATTTCCATTTACTTTATGGAAACTTATAGGTAGTCTAAAACTTGAATTACACTATGAAGGTCTGTATTCACACAAATCTCAAGCTGTGAATTTCAGACAGTTAGAATGAAGACTTTGCTGTGATGGAAATACTCCTCTTTGTTCTGCACAAGTGATATCTCCAGGACAAAGGATTTTTGTATCTGTATAGTCTGACTTTCTGCAATAAGAGAAACTGTAGAATCTCAACTCGTAACCTGTGTAACAATTTGTTTACTGCATGGCACACAACATGGCATTTTAGAAAGGGCCACCACTTGGATTTAGACACTGAAAGTGATGGAAAATCTGTGTTCCCAGGAAGAGGTCTGAATGACCAAAAGTGACAAATTAGTAAGTGCCTTAGTATGCTGGATCATGTTGTAGATTGTTTCTCAGTATATTGATGTGAACTTGCTTGCCCTTTCCAAACTTGTCAGCAAAACTCTTTATTACTATGCCAATGCAATAAGGTACTTCTGGCTTAAAATACTGCCCTTTGTAGCCAAATCTGAGCTCTGGCACATCTGAACTGATTGTTTCCGCTCGTAATATTTCTGCTGCTGCACAGTGAAGTGTGATGCTTTGTGTACGTGCAAAATACCGAGGAGATTGCTTGGAACAGGCTTGAGGCATTGCTTGATCTGACCTGCAAACCAGTGGTCAGGAAGAGCCTCTTAACAGTGGGACTCTTCCTGAGGTAGAAGGAATAATATGTACCTCTGCAAGAGTCTAGGAGATGGTGACGGGCATGAGAAGTTGTTGGTAAGCATTGCTGTGATGTGTTAGTAAAACCTTTACTGCAACTTCCTACTGCTCTTCCTTTTACCTTAAATTTATATGCCAGTGTGTGCTTTATGCTTCAGTAACTTGAGTACTAACAGATAAGTATTAAAAATACAGACTGTAGGAAAGCAAGTAGAGGTCTGACCTCTTTGATAATGAAAAACTGTACATCATAGTAAAACCCAAAAGTTTTCCATTTTAAAAGATGGTATACGACCAAGATACTAAGCATGAAACTAATTCTCCAGTATTTGTCATCTTACTAGAAGGTAAACTAGAGGACACCAAAGGCAAAATTTGCCTGTTTATGGCCTGGCTCACCATTCATCCCATACTGTTTTGGGAATTTCACTGGCTGTGTGATGAGAAGCTAAAAGAGTCAGTGTTCTCTTTTGTTTTTTGTTTGCTCGTTTTCTTGTTTTGTTGGGTTTTTTTTTGACTTTAAAATCAGACATGTCTTAGTGCTATATATATGGTTATTGCTATGAGAACAGTCAGTTAATTATTGTTAATTCTTATCAGTGACATTTTCCTAAGACTGTTGAATATTGTTAAAAGGATCAAACTTAAAATCCATGCACTTCTGTAGTGCATAAAGTGAAAATGCTGTACTTGGCAAACAAACAAAAAAAATTAAAAATACAGACTCATTTCAAGCAATATTTTTATGTCACAATATATCTTTCAAGACTGAAAGTTCTAGAAATCAAGTGATCTTCTTCCTTCAGGCCATTTGCTTAAGAATATGAAGCAGCATGATACTGCATATTCCAAATACAAAAATCATCTAAGTAGTTGATAAAAACTGGCATATCTAAACACCTTAATGCAACATACTCTGAAGGAGAATAACTATATGTAATATTTTCAGGGTTATTTATTACTCTTGTTGTTACTTAATGTGGAGCAAGAAGACTGATAAAATACTGGATAACAATATCCTGGCTTTTGTCTTTAAAATGAAATTGTTATGAAAAGCAGTAACTAGTTCCTTTCCAACTTTTGGTGTGTAGAAGGGTATAGATATTTGGGTGGTTTGATTTGTGACTAGCATTTCTACTTAATGTGCGTGTAAGGTCGAAATAAATACATTCATCTTCCTCAAAGAGGCTTAAGTGATCTTTACAGTTAGTTCATTCCCTGAGAACAGAGAGCACCCAGCAACTCAAGCAGACTCGAGTTCCTTTTGTAATTTACCCTCCTGGTTTTCTGCTCCCTTTTAGAGAAAGGTAACTGCTGTATGCCACAGCATCAAGGAAAAGCAATACCCAAAAACGACTTGATAAGGTGTACAGTATAACACATGCTCAGCTTTCTTACTTCTACAGGAATACTTTTTTGACAAAACACCTTATACTATTATGTTTGGACCAGATAAATGTGGAGAAGATTACAAGCTACACTTTATCATCAGACATAAGAATCCTAAAACTGGAGACTATGATGAAAAACATGCAAAACGACCTGATGTAGACCTAAAAAAATTCTATTTGGACAAGAAGACGCATCTGTATACTCTTGGTATTGGTTCCTTCTTTTAAGTTGCAATTGGAAAGGAGAGATTAAAGATGAGTTTCTGCCCTCTGAAGCTCTGTATTTGAGTCTGCTTTTTTGTTTGTAATAGTCTGTTAATTCTGAGGGATGGTTGCTTAGTGATTTGGGCTTAAATGATTTAATGACTGGACTTAAATGATTTAATGACTGAGTTTAATAGCAGGACATAAAAGTGGTGTTCAAATGCTGCTGTTTAATATTCAATTAGAGGAAAAAACATATCAGCCCTGGCCAGCCTTTAGTGTGAAGCATCGATTAATACTTTGAGTACGTATTACAATCAAAATAAGTATTCATCTAGCTCTGCTAGTGAGGATCCTATTTGTTATTACTCGTCTAAGTCTGTGCTTACTATAACTATATAGATTTTGGTTAAATGTGTTTGTTAACTGAATGCTTTCCTTATTTTTTTTTAATACAAATGTCTTCAATTTAGTGCTAAAACCAGATGATACATTTGAAATGTTAATCGACCAGTCGGTTGTTGGTAAAGGAAGTCTTCTTGAGGACATGATTCCTCCAGTAAACCCTCCCAAAGAAATAGAGGATCCTAGTGATAAGAAGCCTGATGACTGGGATGAGAGACCGAAAATACCTGATCCAAATGCTGTCAAACCAGATGACTGGTAAGGAGAACATTCTTATTTATACAATACCTTTTACATGCAGGTTATTAATTTGAAAGATTTGACTGGTTTTATGTTGTTTTTTCCTAATGACAATTGGGATGTATTTCACTACTGAAAACACTAAAGTTTGAAAACATAATTGAGATGAGTACGAGGATCTGGTCTTCTAAGGAGAGAAATAAAAATTATAGGTTTTTTGTTGATTTTTATACCCTCCACGGTTGTAATTAATAACTAAGATTACTATATGTCAAAGATTAGGAAGAGGTTTTTCTTTTTACCATATAGTCTTAATGTAAATTAAGTGATTTCTACTTCTGTGTGAACTACTGTTCATACAGCAACTTGGGAATATGAGGGGAAAAACTTAATGGGAAGACCTGACTGGCACCTACCAGTCAAAGGCAGCAACTTCTGGGTTAAGTAGTGCTTTGAAACAATGTAATATAATTCAGATATTTATAAACAGATAATTGGATGTCTAATCCTCATGATCAGTGTGCCTAATGCTGTTGTGCCTTTGACCATCATCCCTTTCCTGTCAGTTACAGTCATCTGAGTAGAACGTTGGTTCAAAGACAGGCTGCTGTATTTTCTAACCTGTCTGTAATTGAAGGGATGAAGATGAGCCTTCCAAAATAGAAGATCTTGATGCTGTTAAGCCCGAGGGATGGCTTGATGATGAACCACAGTATGTTCCAGACCCTAATGCAAAAAAACCGAAGGACTGGTAAGAACTTGGTTCAGTAAGTGCAGCTTGTTAAGGTGTCTTGTTAAGATCAGTCCACCTATTCTCTGTGGCAAATTGAGTTGCAGATCAGCAGACAATTTGAACCTCATTGTCTTCTGAGGTTGTAAGTTAGAATGTGTAAGCTATGGCCAAATACTTGTTGTTTTGAGGGACAGCTTTCAGAAAAACATGAACATGTCCATTGCCTTTTGTTATGTAATCATATAAAGGTATGTAAACAGAAACAGAATATGAAGGACCCATTTGAAAGAATTTGCTACAATGTTAAACCATGAAACAGTTTAAGTTGAAGGCTTGAAATCATCCTATAATAGTCCCTGAGATCTCTAAGCATCTTACAGAAAAGTGTTTGAAGCTGTGTGCAGATGCAGGAATATAATTGCATTCAATCTTGTTGTGGTATTTATGAACATGGGACTTTGGAAAAAAAAAATAAAATAGGGGGTGATAAAACAAAACAACACCAGAAACCCAAACCAAAACAAACTGGCTGAAGTTCTGTGAGCTGGTCAGAATTCTGAGGTTGTTACAGCAAAATGTGTATGGACCTTAACTTCAGACTGACTGCTACTCTTAAGATCAGTCTGATCTCAAATCAGTTGTTTGTGATTTTATTTCAATGTTTTTCCTGTAGGGATGAAGAAATGGATGGGGAGTGGGAAGCCCCTCAGGTCCCTAATCCAAAGTGTGAGACTGCACCAGGTTGTGGGAACTGGGTGCGTCCCATGAAGAATAACCCAAAGTATAAAGGAAAATGGAAAGCACCTATGATAGATAATCCCAACTATCAGGTAACAGCAACTTTGTAGGTTCTTGTTAAAAGGTATATTTACCTAGGCTTTTTTACAATATATTTCTATTTTAGAATGAGTTTGAATACCCTCACTAAACATTTAGAGCTTTTTGTATTTAATTTGCCTTTTTTTTAAAAGTATAATGAAAATAGAAATGCTTCCTGTATGAAATCAATTTTTTTGTTAAAAGTTGCTTTTGCACTGGTACCACTTACTTAATATGCTCCAGAGAATTGTATTTTGAATTATGTTATGGTTTATGAAATATTTCTTTGGGGTTTTAAGTGTGGGTCTTTTAAATAAACAATATTTTAAATTAAAAAGAAACCTTTCAGTAAACAGATGAACTTACTAGCTCAGTTTTAGTGGAAGCATCAGTTTTGGATAATTACATTTCCCTCCTTCCTTCCATATATAAGAGGTAATCAGCTGGTTATTAGAGAGAGTTACTTTGTATCAGTTATAGCTGGGAATACTTGAATCTTATTTCTTTGAGCTTAAGATCCTAAACACATTTGTAAACAGAATTTGGCTCTCGTTTGCACATGTATCATAAAACTGAATTTTCCTTCCCTAAAACTTTCCCTACCACTTCTGGTTACAGTAGCTGTCAGTTTAGATGTACTTGTACTGGAAGGGACTGTGTGAATCATGGGATGTAGTTCCCCTGCAATCTTAGGCAATAGGTGCTTACCTCAGATGATTCCATCACTGGCTGCAAAATATTGACCAGTTCCCATAGAAAAATGTGTATGCTATATTGAGGAACAGAAGCCAAAATTTTGTATTACACAAGGAGAGATTAGAGGACAAAGTAATGCCAATGGCTTATTTTTCTGTAGTATTAGGAAATCTTTCTTAGACTTACTCTAGGAAAATTACAGAGACTGTGCTTGTAATAATGAGTACCAGGAAGAACAGAGATAGTTTGTCCAGTCATTTATTGCTGTAACCCTGTATGGACAAAAAGAACCAACCCAACTTTTAAGAGGTCTGCTCTTAGCTAGAAAATGGAGACCCTTCTGACAAAGTCCTGTAGGTTATTTATGATTCTGGGTTTATGTAGATTAAACTCTACTGCTTATCTTCTTAAAGCAAGCATTTAAAATAATCAGAAAGTTCTAATTTTTTAGAATTTGTTTCACAGTTTGTTTTTTTAGTTGAGGTATAGGTAATGTGATTACATTTTTTTCTTTTTTTTTTCTTTTTTTTTTCTTCCTTAAAAGGGAATCTGGAGTCCCAGGAAAATACCTAACCCAGACTATTTTGAAGATCTTCACCCGTTCAAGATGACCACTGTCAGTGCTATTGGTTTAGAACTCTGGTCCATGACATCTGATATCTACTTTGATAACTTCATTATATGTTCAGAAAAAGAAGTAGCAGATCGTTGGGCAGCAGATGGCTGGGGCTTGAAGAAATTAGTAGCAAGTGCTAATGAGGTATAAATTTTACTATGTTCTTGATAGCCAAAAACAGTGAGGAAGATGTGCTGTTGGAAGGATTTTCTGTCAGTGAATACTGACAGAATATTCCTTTGTCTGCAGTTAATAATCTTGATGAGTGACTGCGATTACTTTTTTCCTTGTAGTTTGTTTTTTTTTTACCTTTGCCACATCAAGATCCTCTTGAAATTAAAAGGGTACAACATTTTACTTAAACATCTAGTGAGAAATTGGCTTCATTATAGTTAACGAGTCGTCTGCTGTTCACAGCAATACTAGAAATTCAGTACCTGTCAGCAAAGGGAAGCTGGGTTACTTTCACTCAAAGACTTCTTGGATTTTTTTCTTCTTTTTTTCTTTTCTTTTCCCATGTGGCTAACTCCATTATACACGTTCTTCTGATGTTTCCCTCCCACAAGGAATGGATAAATAGTCACGTGTTTTTTCTATTGAATCATTTTATGTCTTTGGCTGCTTAGATGTATATTATGCAGCTGTGATAACAGTGCGTGTAGATTTATGGAGCTGCATCTTTCCATGTGGGCACATCTGCATTTTGTTTGTGTGCTGCACTTGGGCAACTGCTGCAGGTTTTTCTAGGTCACTTTCCTGTGGTGTAGGCTGAGCTGGAATCCATGACACATGGATTCTGAGCCCCTCTAGTGGCTGCCTTTACTGACTACAGGGTTTTCTTTTTCTGACAGTCCTCTATTTTCTTTGATTGAGTGGCAAGAGGAGGCCTGCAGTTGTGGGAAAGAAACAGTGGGTTGGTGGCAAGTGTGGCCAATTCCTGAGAGCTGCTGTTTGTCACAGGATAAGCAAGTAGCACCAGCATATCTGCCCATGCAATTAGGAAAACCACCTCCTCCCATCAACCTTGCCCTTTTCCGAGGTGTTTGGTTGTATGCCTGGACCTGCATCTACAACTGTGTAAACAACAGCTAAAAATATTTCCTTGAGTCTCCTCATTCCACTGTGCCTCTCAAACTTGCTACCTTAATTGCTGATGTACCATTTCCAGAGGTCTTGCTGGACCAGGCACTTACTTACCTGTCTCTACTGTATAAGTCAGAACTGGACTGGGAGGACAATTTACTCACTGAACTTTACTTTACTACTTACTCCCTGAATTTACTCCTGTCAAAGGAGAGAATGAGATAGTATAGATGGAGCAAAACCTTGCTCTTCAGGAGGCTGGCTGCTGCTCTGATGTTCTGGATGCTTTGGGAGCTTTCAGCTGAGTTAGCACAGCGAGTAGCTGGGTAAGGAGTGTAAAATGGGAGGTTTCCAAGACTCCAAGTGTCACTTGACAAAACTGAGCAGTGGCCAGTTTAGTATGTCTGGAGTACCAGGTGAGTTCCTTCTTCCTTAGCACCTGCTATTTACTTGCAATCTGTCAAGTTGTTACTTTACTAGTATTGAAATCCTATACTGTTTTAATCATTAAAAAGCAAAGGTTAAGAAGGCTTTTCTTGGACATAAAGCTTAAAATATATACAGTATGATTTATAAACTTAGTGAAGTCTTAAGAAGGATGTAAATACAAAATCTGTTTCCTTTTTTTCCCCCCATTGTTTTTAACGTAGCCTGGTATGTTTAGTCAACTGCTGACTGCTGCAGAAGACCACCCATGGCTCTGGCTTCTTTACATCTTGACTTTGGCTCTCCCTGTTGGTCTAGGTGTGCTGTTCTGCTGGCCAGCAAAGGTTAGAGAAATATAATATTTTTTTTTTACTTGGTTTTATTCTTAATACTGTATTTGAAAACACTTAGGGTCTGTGCAACAGTATGCACATTTACTGTGCCCTTGCTATTATTCAGCTTACGGTGGCTGTTGTGTTTCACTCTTAATTTGAGTTTAAATGTAATTAGACATATGTTTTATTTTGTTGTAGAAGACAGATGAAGATATTGACTTCAAAAAACCTAAATTGATGACAAAGGGAGAAGTAAAACAAGAGAGAGATGAGTTAGAAGATGATGAAGTAGAATTAGAAGAAAAAGAAAATGGAGATACTGCTGAAGATGGTAAGCTGAGCAAGCCAGCTTGCAGGTTGCTTGAACGTAAAGACACATATAAGACTAGTTGATGGGTTGCATTGCAAATACCTACAACCAGGTATCTTAGAATATGCAAAACCTGCCTTGCTCCAGGTCTTCATTTTGTCTTTGACAACCTCTAGCAAGTGGCATTCCGTGGCTAATAGCTCTTTGGTAAATACCAGGACAACTTAAGGCTCTCCTCAGTATTTTTTTACTTGCAATTAATGAACGTGCTTCTGACAGTCTTTTTATGTGTGTAGACAGTGATGCAGATTTCCTTCCTTGTTATTTCATATATTGAACACATTTGAATGGTTCAGATACATGTCCCTGAAGTGGTTGAAGTCACACTGTTGTCTTTAAAATGGAATAGCTTTAACCTAAATCTTTCTGCCTACTCCTCTGTGGGAGGGTTGTACCTTGGACTATTCTGTTGCTCACCAATTTTAGTAATACTTGTTCAATCCTGAAAATACAGTAGGCTTGAAATAGTGATGTCCGCTGCTTCCTTCATGTTGCTTTCTAGCAATGCACTGCATGCCTGCAGAGGTCTGCCCTGCTGCCCCGAGGGAGAAATCAATGATTCAGTAGGTTGAGCTGGAACTTGGCATCTGAGGATAAAATCATCTTGTGTTACCCCTGCCAAAGATTACTGGTACCATTCAACTATGGCTTTGATGTTCTGTTACTATTTCCCTCGGTCTCCAATAATAAAAAGCATATCAACTAACTCAGAGGGCATTATCTTGACTTCATGAGAAAATCCTTAGTCTCAGACCTCTGCAAGATTCTGCCTCTTACTTCACTCTTCCTTGGTAGGAACCAAGTGACCAGTGACTGGTATGGAAAGTTAGAAACTGAGCAGACATTTATGTTTGGCTTTTGCTTTGTTGGGCTTTTTTCTTAGTACTGACATCCCTTTGTGTTACTGACTGGAGCTTTGTGGGTTTTGTCTCTCTGCAGTATGTTCCCTTAGTGTTGATGGCATCTGCCTGTGTGATTTAAAAGTTTACTCACCATCAGATGTTCCCGTGCCAGTATTTAGAAAATGGAGCATGTTGTTGGCAAAATACTTGCCACACCAAACATAGTCCATCTGCCTTACCCTTGGAGAGCCTTACTGAGGCCTTTAATTATTTTAGCTATGCTGCTTTCTTTGGTGGTGTTGTGTTGTTTGGGTGGGTTTTTTTGCTTGTTTGTGTTTTGTTTGGGGTTTTTATGTTCTTTTTGTTTGTTTGTTGGGTTTTGGGTTTGGTTTTTTTTCACTGACATACATTGTAGGCACAGCATTTCAACATTGGATTGCCCTACGTTTTCCTATTGATCTTACTCTGCTTTACCTGCTCTTTGCTCCTGAATTCCATAATCTGTTTTACCCAGTCTTGATGCAGATCAGAGATACCTTTTCTACCTAATACACAATTGGTTGCATGGCTGAGATACCTGAATTCCAACATTCTTCTGATAGGTCAGTCAGTTTAGTTAATCAGAACACATCACTTAGTAAATAATACGCTGAAGTGTGTATTTGAATGTTAGAAATAAGGGCCAGGCCATGGCAGAGGAACACTCTTTAGCTCCTACAGCTTTTTGTAAGAAGTCCACTTGCAACAGCTGTTCACAATGTTTCAAAAGTAGTTTCATTTTAGACCTTTACCTTCAGTTACTAAATTGAAGGTAGAGTAGAACTAACATAGATACTAGATTTTGCATGACTACTCCAAGGTTTTCAAGTAGATTCTGTGCTTCAGATGAAAGGATTGCGCTTTACTGTCATACTACTTCCCAGGTTCTCTTTCTTGAAGAATTGCTTAGCTTCCCTCAGCTTCCTCCACCTTTTACATGTGCAGGTTGAAATCTTCCCTTTTTTCCTATCACTCTTTTGCCTCTTCATATCTGGTAGCATTAGAGAATTGTCTTCTTCCACCTTCTGCTGATTCTTTTTACTACAGAGAGAAGAGAAGTGGAGAAGACAAAAAGAGAGCTTATAAAGGATACAGAGAAGATGGGAAGGGAAGCTTCTCCTTCAGGTACTGGGAAAGGGAAGTAATCTGGGCCAGGACTTGAAAATGGTCTCTCCTTTCTGGTTTTATGCCTCTGCTTAAAGTTTACTTGGCATCAGATGTTCCCATGTCAGTACTTCAAGGGTAGTAGATGCTTCAAGCTGGTGGATGCCAGCTTTCATCAGATATGGATGTGAGGTTCCTCTGAGATTACTCAACATGGTATCTGTAGTCATAAATATTTTCTGCTAGTCTCTTTAGGTCCTAATAATTTTTACAGTTCCTTTATAGTCATTAACTGCTGCTTTGTTTTCTGGAGTTGAAGGTAATGGGATCTGAGCTGTGGAATACTGAATAACTTGAAACCCACATTTTATGGGGCCATTAAAAAAGAAAAAGTATGGCACAACAGCAAGTTTCAGAAACATTAGGAGATTTCTTTGGCTCCAGTGAGGAGGAGTTGCTGACAGAGTGCTTCTTCAAAGGATTTACTGGTTCAGTTTGTTCTATGTTAATTTCTGTGGTATTGCTGAGTGATGATATGTTCTTGACGTGTCCACTCATCTGCTTTGTCTCCTTGCTTTTCTTGCCCTTTGGAAAAATATCTCAGGAGGTAAAGGATGTTGTCAGGAAACGGAATTTCAGGGGCACCCTCTAAGCCTTATTTGTGAAGTTTCACATTTATTTATATGAAATACTGTTTAAATTCATATCAGACTAAAGGAAAATCATTAAGTTCAAATAGTATAATAGTTCTGGTTTTTACTACTTCTGATATCTGAAGTTTTTTGGTTAGTTTTGTTCTTTTTCCCTCTTGAAATTAGTAGTTATGGGAGGTGCTGCATTGAATCACTCAAAATTTCTCATCTCTTCATTAGAATATGAGCAAAAGTCTTGTGAGTTTTTTCACCAAGCTCTTCTGTTAAGGGCTTTTTTTTTAGAACAGAAATCTTTGTCTACATCTATCTCAAACTATGATCTCAAAGGTCTAACTGACACTGGGTCTCAGAGAAAGCTTACTGCTCTTTGTGAATAGTTGTATCACCATAGTGCAAGCTGGACATGCCTCAAGTGAGCTGAGGGGAGCACCCTGCTTTTCTGACTAGTTTGTGCATTGCAATAATGTATAAGAAGGGGGTAAGCAGAGATCTGCTTAGCCCTCAAACAAGAGATATGCCAAAAGAATTCCCTGCTGGAAAGGGGAGTTCCCTTAGGATGCAGGCATTCCCCAGCGTGGAGGGCTGATAACTGCAATACTGTGCTTTGCTAAGTTAGAATTTAGTCAGTTTGGGGATGCCTGAGTTGTATTCAGGACAGCTGGTCTCAAAACTGGCTGGTACAGTATTTGAATTGAAGGACTTCCCTAAAGGAAACCAACTTAAGGTCATCATTTTAGTCGGTCACTTGGAACTCTGAAGAGAGTATGTGCTATTGTGAAAACAGGCTAGGCTGAACCTGTTAGAATTGCTGATTAAATCTGACAGTGTTCACTTTCTACTAATTCATAAGAATTCTACTCTTTGTATGGCAGAAATGTTATCTGCTATTATAAGCAAGAAGTTTATTCCAAGACTGCAGCTGGCTTCTTTTCCTTACTAGCATGTCTGGATGTAGTGCGTTGTTAATATAGTTCTGTTTACAAAGTACAATTACTTTCTTCTGCAGAAGATGAGGGTGAAGCTGGTGAAGATATTTATGGTGATGAAGAAGAAGAAAATGAAGTAGCAGATGGAAGTCAAGAAGAAGGTGATAAGTCAAATAAATCTGCTTCAGAAGATGAGGTAAGTTTGGGAATTTTCTCCCTATTTTCTCCTTCCCCTTGTCCAACATCACACTTCTAAGCCTGGTTACCTAGACAAGAGGTTTTTTTCTGTTGAGCCATAAAACTAATCATGAGAGGGGAATGTGGTTTTATTTGCGTTTGACACCTGAAAAGCTTTGCATAGGTTTGTGAAAAATGTCTCTCCCTGTGTAATTTTGGCTAGGAGGTGGCATTCATTGTAAAATACAGGTATAGGATAGAAGTGATCGTGCAGATCTCTATAAATAGGAAGTGTTCTTACAGGAATATAATTTTTAATAGGTTATTGAATGAATTGCTGGTCTTGAAAATGTGGATGCTTCAATAGATGTCAGTCTCTTTATTGTGCTACTTGTTTGATGGAATATGTGCTTCTAACTAACTGAATAGCCTTTCAGTGAGACCTGGAAAAACCTTAATCTTTCAGTGATCTTTTTTTAATACTAAAATAAGGTTTTAACCAAAAAGACTGTACCAGTTTTGAATTCAGCACCTGCAGTTTCATTTCTTGTGCAGATGGATCCAGTTACCAGATAATTTATAAAATGTTTTTTCAGAAAATAACATCATAGAATGGAATTTGTGTGTGCTTTTCTTGCTCGTCAACTACTCATTATCCTTTCATTTAGAGACTCTGGTGTGTCTGAAATGTTTTAGATCCACCCACAGCACTTCTGGTGGCCATCTTGTGTTTGTTGCTCCCTAAGTGAGTCTCTGCCCAGATTATGGGAGTTGTTTATTGTTAAATCCTTTTCATGTAAAAATTCTCTAGGCGATGGTACCTTGCATGAGGTTGCGTCGTTTGAGCACTGAAATTCTTCACTAATTACCCCTCATCCAGTACTTCCTCTTGTTCTTGTAAGAAGTTGGGGTTTTTCCTTGCACATTTTCCTAAGAATACAGTGTCTGATGAACCCCATTAAGATGCACGTGGCTCTTTGTGAAAGTTCTGACAAGATCTGAACGTGTATAATGCATTACACAGCCTCACAGTGAGGCTTGCTCTTCTCTGGGTGTTCTGTCGTGAGTTATCTAGTGACCTACTTGGGACATGTCATGTACACCATGTCCTCACTCAGGTTCTGCCACATTCTGTGAGCTCTTCCTTCTGAACGAGGTGCTTGCCATTAGGTGGTGCCTGACAGTGAGAAAGTAATGCATTGTCTGAGAAGGGAGTTCAGGCTGGAAAGGCTTTTTGTGCACCTCTAAGCTAATCCCTTTTAAACTGAGAAGAATGCATCTGATTTAAGAACAGCTTGTTCTATTTGTTGCTCTCCAAAGGCAGCAGTTAGAATGTTTTAAAAGCTTCTTTCTTAAGAAGTAGACATCAAAATTGGCATAAGATGCACTTTAAGGAAGTTGCTCAATTCATTAAATAAGCCTGAATTCAATAAAGTCACTGCTTCTAAACCAGTGAGTAAATGGGCAAACCCAGTTTTCTGACATAAAGTTAGATGTACTGTTCTCTTCCTTTTGAATACAGAAAGGAAAAGTCTTCTACCCACTTAATGACAAAGTTAGTATTGGGGGAAAAAGAATTCTTAGACCCAAGTGTTGCATTTAGTTATAATATGATGGGGGGAGCAGCAGGAGGGATAAAGTAGCATGCCAGTTTCAAGAATTACATTTAAATTCAGTTTAAAATGGTAATGCTGATTTTTAAATTTTGCTTTCTTTTTTTTTTTTTTTCCAGATGAGAGAAGCAGATGAAAGCACAGGTTCTGGAGATGGCCCATTGAAATCGGTGCGCAAAAGAAGAGTACGAAAGGACTGAGTTACTTTGGAATGTCTGTAGCTCTAGAAAATAGTCATTTTTGATATGCCACTTCAGAGGAGCTGCCCGCATGCATGTTCCTGAGATTGGAAGGAAAAAGGGGAGCTCATTGCTACTTAACCTCCTATTTTAATTCTCTAACCTCTCTTAACCTTCCCAGACTTTCTTGATTCCCTTTTCTAAGGAGAAATACTATCTGTGAGGAATTAGCTGTTGCTTTGAATTCGGAATAGAAGTGAAATTACAAGCTGGCCAACTGAGTTTAAGGTGAAGATTATTAAGATTTGAAGATTCCTAGAAATTAGTATTAGTTGGAGATAAACTTACTCTAAATATTTTTAAAAACACGGATGATTTATAATATTTTTGCAGCTCTAGCACATAATCAGTTGTTTTTACTTTCAAGCTAATAGAGGATGATAGTATAGATGTAACAACTACAACAGTTACTGTTGCTGTGAGGAAAGGGATTTTTTTCTGTGCAGAGCTAAATGCAATAATTGTTTTTCTATGATGAGTTAGTGCTAGCAGCAATTTTTACTGTAAATTATTTATTTTGGTTGATCTTGTTCCATGGTTGGTCTCCTGTTCATTTTAGACATCAGGTTAACAGTGATTTCTTTTTAAGTGATATTTTCAAATAGAGTACTCATAGAACAAGTGGTAATTGATGTAACTTGGCTTACTTTGGAATGCAGATCTCAAATCTGCAGAAGTGATATACAGATGATTTTCTTCTTTTCAAACTTGTATAGTTTTCATGTTCCAAGCCAGAGTGGTATAACTATTTATAGAATACTTGCCATGTGTACATTGCCTCCTAAAAATATTTAATAATTCTTGCTTAACATGAAATTTATTAATATAGATAAGAATTTTTGATGGATTCAGTTTTTTACAGATGTGAGTAACTGGGCATTCTCATAATATAGTTTAAATAAACTGCATATTGTAAAAGAAACTTCATTTTGTTAAAATTCAGCTGTATATTAAAACAAAAAATAAAGGCGCAGTCACCAGAAACCTCTTGCTGCTTGGCAGCTGCCTGTAATGTCAGGAGGATGGAGAATGCTAGCAAAAGCAGTCGTATGTTAAAAACAAGGAGAAATAACATTAATTAACCTCACAGATTTCCTTGTCCCTGGCAAGAAGTTGGTTCACTTAAAGAAATCTTTTCACAGCAAAGATTCCATGGAAGTTTTGAACAAATTAATGCTTCATTAACCCTAATGAAGAAGGCAGTGTCTTCAAGGGCTTGTGTTGAGCAATAATTAATCATATTTGATTCTTACTTGGTGTGAGTTATATGGAAAGGCCTCTGGTTTTTCATTTGATTTGGGTTTGTGGTTTTTTTTTTTCAGTGAAAAGCAAGTTCCCTTCTCTTTAATTAGGGTCTACATGTGAAAGGTAACAAGTGAAGACCCCAGATTCCTCCTCCTGCCTGTGACTTTTACCCAATAGACAGAAGTTGTTAGGGAAGTGGTATCCTGCTAGGGACAGCTGCTATGAGCACTTCAGCACTCCTTTTGAATTAATCTTGTCTGAGCCTGGTCAAAGTCCCTTGGAGTTGTTACAGCACTTAGATGGGGTTTTGGGGTTCGGTGAGGGTTGGTTTTGGGGTTTGGTTTTTTGTTTGATGTGGTACAGTTGCTCCAGGGATCGGTCACCCCACAGGGGATGCTTGCCTTAGGGTTTTGAACTTAAGGTTCTCATGAAGTCTTGATTAATGCTTATCAAAATCTTTGGTTTTATCTCATTTCAGTAAACATGGAGACGTTTATTATGGGTAAAATGGTCTTGTGAGGTGATGACTCAAGTCTGCCATTTGCAGTAATACTGACTCTGTAAGGCCTATCTCACTTGAATGCTGACTTAATGACTTTGATTACCTGGAACCTGGAGATAAAATACATCCCTCTGCATATCAGCTTCCTTGGATTTCACCTTATGCTAGTAATTGGGGGAGAAATAGCAGAGCTTTGGGGATTTGAGGCTCTAGATCTAGCCAGCTAGGCAAAAGAAGAACCCCCTTTCATTGACACTTGTAACAGTGAGATTTCACCCGCGGTTCCTGTGCACAGTCCATTTATATCTGAACAGGTATTTCAGGAAAAATACTTGATTTTGCTATCAGGGCTAATGAAAATGCTTTGAAATCCACAAACTAATGATAATCCCATTCCAGCATGCCTTGCTATGAAAATTCTGAGTTATCAGACCTCTGCAGCCCACACTCCCATCAGCTACATCGTATCTTAGTAGAAGTGTTCTTACTGAGGATTCCAAATCTCAGGTGGAGAATTTTCTGTATTTGGGAAAGGATGAGTAAAACTGAGGCCTCTTTCATTACAGCTGAACCTACTCCTCAGTTAGCTTCCACCTTCATCAAGGTATGATGAATTAATAACTCTGGTTTCTGTCTAATGTAGAGCTCATTACCTGCGTAGGAAAAGGTAAAAATCTCTTCTAATTTGGCTTAAAGTTCTCACACATGGAGAGGTGTGAGTTTTAGCTCTGACAAGACTGGAGGCAGCCTACCAATCCTTCTCGCTCGGCCGGAACAGGAAAGGGTACAGAAATATAAGATTCAGGAGTGAAAACACCAAGTGAGTCAGGAACTAGAACCTTGCTGAAAATAGATGGATTAAGCCAGGTTTCATCTTAATACTTGCTAATTATATCTAGTCTTTCAGACACTTCAGCTATGTAGAACGAATTAAGATGGCAAACCCTACTATAGTTTCCCACCTTTTGAATACAGATAGTCATGAGAAGTTTTAGGGTTTACAAATGCTAAGCCAAACTCATCGAGACAAATCAAAAGCTTTTATTTAGTGTAAAGTCAGAAATACAACATCTTTAAAATGCTCATAAGTTAAATGACGGCCACAGTCGTGGGATGTAGAACGGTGTATAGATGAAGTGACTACTATATACACACTGATGGGCAAAATATCACTATCCAGTCTTACAGTACAAACCCATGGTTTTAAGCTTACTTGGCCTGGGGAAATTGCTGAAGTCTAACAAGCGCATGCTGTTCCCGCCTGATCCCCTACGGTGCGGATGGAGGGGTGCAGTGACATGGCTTTCAAGCTAGGACAGCTGGAATGCAATGCCATCCTCAGAAGGCAAGTGCTCAGTGTGATTACTCTGGTTCTAAGGCTCAAAGCCTGGACTAACCGTGTGATCGATGGTACCTGCTAGCAGTTCTTGGATGATTATAGAGGTTCCGTTAGGCAGCGAAGTGAGACAGTAGTCTGTAGAAGATTAAAAATAATTTTGGATATTTACAGGACCCCCTGACACAAATGGTTATCAGCCATTTGTGCTTTACAGGGTAAAACTTTCTTCATCATCAGGTTTTTAGACTCAGACTTGTAAACAGCCCTCAGGACTGAACTATTAGTGCTTTTTTTTTGTAGTCACTTGACTTTGCTGCCACTCCAGTGAGCACTGTACAGTCACCTTCAGTGGGGAGAGAAATGGGAGGGGGGGAACCTCACAATCTCCACTTACACTTGAGTGAGACACAGCAGTGCTGAGCTGCCAGAAAAATTGGGGGTTGGGAGGGATTTATTCTACTGTGGCATCCACTCAGTTACTGCAGTTTTGTTTTACAGAATTCATTCAGTGAGGTTGAAAGACATCCTTAACTAGTGGTTTCTGTTTGTTAGAAGGTAAAGTACAATGATTTTGTGACTGAAGAGACAGACCACAGGTCAAGGTGACATCCCTAAGTAAGTCTGCAGCCAAGCTGTATGGCAAGATGAAACTGATGCAACTGAGTACTGCTAAAATTGACTTTGTTGTTTGAATTTCAGCTTCTGCTCTCCCTTAATACTGATTATGCTAGACATGCTGCCTTTATGGGAGGGGCTTGGCCCCACAAGCTGGGCTGGGCTCCTTTACAAAACCTGCTGAAGAACAGCCCAGCCAGTAGAAAACAGGGCACGTTGACACTAGGCACTACTCGGAGCCCGCACACAGGTTTGAGAGGCAGAAACAACCACCTTTGTTCCACTGCTGTCTTCTGCCTTAGATACTTTTGTGCAGTGCCTCCAGGTTACTTCACAAGCTCAGGCCCTGGGGCAGGAAAACAGTTTCTTTAAGGCCTGAAGCAAAGACAAGTTTGGCACTTCAGGAGGAGAGTAAAAGGTGGCAAGGAAAGACTTGTTCTCAGTTCCTCGCTGCAGAGTGTTCACAATGAGCATGAGGAACGTTCTTCACCTCCTGTTTCTGTAAATCTTCTCACTCGTGTTTTTATCTAACTCTGCAACACACAACTAAAAATCTTCAGGAAGATCATGCATTATGCTGCTGGGCCTGATCATTCTTGGAGGAAACAGGAAAGTGAAAACGGGCTGAAGCGTACACCTTACAAACTACAACCACTCTGCTACTGCATCAGTTTGGTATTTCCCTGATATAAGTTGCTTAGCCTTGTTCCTCTTCTACTCTTTCCTGTCCAAAAAAATCTTGGTTTTTCTGTACGCAAGCCCTGCAAATAACATCATACTGTTATGACTTCACATAAACTGTTATCTAGTTTAGATGGTTTTGTTCCAAGTTGCTTTGCAGAGCTCTGGACAGTACTATACAGCAATCTAAATATTAGAGGTGAAAAAGGTGATTAAATTAAGACTTGGAATATTTTTATCAAATGAGGTTTCAACACAACATAACTGTATTAGATTGCTACTCAAGAACACTAACCTAAACCTCAAAGAGCGCTCACAGACTGGTGTTTAACCTGACAAACTGAATCCAATTTTTAACAAGATATGATCGGTTTTAAAACAAATACCAAAGTTTAGTAAGTCTCTACACTACATTTGCACATTGCTTAATCTTAACAATACATAAACTTATGTCTCATAGTGTTCTTAATTCTGTTTATCACCAAAGTTTATAATCTTCAGGTATCCAGTAAAGCCACAAACTGAAGTATTTTAGCTCATGTAGCCTATGCCAGTGAAAACAAAAAAAGACAGCAGCAATACAATGACATCACCCGAGAGCCAGCCCTTACTTCCTTTTGCTTTTTGTGTCAGTTGTTTGGAAAACACTAGACGCTGACATCAGATTTTCTATATACTGTCCAAGAACTTGGTTTTCTGATTTCAGTTTCAAGTTTTCTTCCTTAACAGCATCTACTCGTGCTGAGAGATCTGCAAAGGTAAGATTATAAGAAAAATATTAGACACTGTTGCGTACAACAATGAGTATGTTCTGTGTGCCTACATCAGACTACTCACGCTTTTAAGGCAGGGAAACATGGCCATAAGGTATTATCTGATAAAACACTGTGCTACTCACAAGTTTTAGTTAAACCCCATTTTTCCTCTTACTATTTTGTCATACAGCATTTCAATAGGCTTGTTACACAAACTCACTGGTAGCCTGTATCTTTATTTTCTTGATTGTTTTTTTTGTTTTAAATTAAGCTATTGCAAACTGAACTATTTGGAAACAAAAGTTCAGCGATGAGCGAACTCCAAGATGCACGTCAAAGGATGAGCCTGGCAAAGTGAACAATTGCCCCTTCTGTTTGATGCATATTGTGAGAGTCAGTCAAACATTATGTTGCATAAAATGGGGGGGGGAATAATTCTGAGGCCTTGCTTTTATACCTTTAACTGCCTAAGTGACAGACGTCTGGACATTGGCTAAGGTAGGACAGTGTGTAAATAATCTGAGGTGTCAAACTGCTCACCTTCGAGTGTGTGCTGCAGTTCCAAAACCTGGTTAATAAGCCGCGTTTTCTCTTCTAATTCCACCTGATTCTCAGCCTCAACCGCTGCAAGAAATCATACAAGTTTTAATGCAACCTCTGTAACAGCTGCAAATTCTATTACATAGGAAAAAAAAGGAAGAACAAGAACATTAAAAACTTATACCATCCATGTCGGCATTCATCATGGCAGAGGGAGGTCTTTCTGCTTTTGAAGAGTGTATTCTTGAGAGATGCTCTGCTTAAAGAAAAAAGAGAAACCACTGAGGCAACCACTAATGTAACTGCCTTGGGATTTTAGACGTGTGCTCATAATCGGTGTTGAACACCCAGGCCTTCAGCCTAAGGCAGAAGCACATTTTTTAACATTCTTAATTATTTTTTCCTAGGAGGCTTCTGTGCTACGTCAATATGATTCTTCAAGTGGAAAGGTAAGGCTCAGTTGACAGAAACAACCGTTCTGTATCACTCTCTGAGACACAAACTAACCAGTGATGCAATTGCTGCTTTCTCGGCACCGATCCTTCTGGAATTAGCTATCACAGAAACACAACGGCAGAGAGGCTCCCTCCCCTTGTCCCCCTCGTTCCGCCGTTATCACGGGCAGCCCTGTCACGGACACCAGGCCTTGCAAAATCACCTTCCTGTCCTCCATGTGCCTTTGCATAACTTCTAGGAGGATCCGCTCCATGATCTTCCCAGGCACAGAG